>APFE030114013.1:0-12732 GCA_000404065.3 Pinus taeda | reverse complement strand
GGAGGAGGAGGAGGAGGGGGTGAAATCAGCTGATGAGGAGGTGGAGGTGGTGGTGGAGGTGGAGTAGTAGGAGGTGGAGGAGGTGGTGGCGGTGGATGAAGAGGTGGAGGAGGAGAAGTAAGAGGAGGAGGAGAAGGAAGAGGAGGTGGTGTTGTTGGTGGAGGTTGAGGTAGTGGATGAGAAGGTGGAGGTGGTGTTGGTGCAGGAGGAGGTGGAGGTGGAGGATGAGGAGTAGGAGAAAGCAGAGGTTGAGGTCGTGGAGAAGGAGGAGAAGGAGGAAGAGGGCCTGGTGGTGGAGGAGTAGGTAGACGTAGAGATGGAGCAGGAGGAGGGCCTGGTGGTGCAGGAGGAGGTAGACGTAGAGATGGAGGAGGACGAGGAGTAGGAAGTGGAGGAGGACGAGGTGGTGCTAGAGATGGAGAAGGGGGAGGAGGAAGAGGTGGAGGTGGATGTGGGGTTGGAGGTGGAGGTGGATGTGGGGGTGGAGTTGGAGGTGGGTGAGGTCGAGGTGGTGGTGAGGTAGGAGGTGGTGGAGGTATAGGTGGATATGGCATAGGAGGTGGTCGAGGTATAGGTGGATGTGGAGGAGGAGGAGGTGGTTGAGAAGGGTGTGCAGGAGGAGGAGGCGGTTGAGAAGGGCGTGGAGGAGGAGGATGAGTAGGAGGCAGAGGTGGAAGTGGTGGTGGAGGAACAGTGGAGGTGGAGGAAGAGTAGAGGTGGAGGTTGAGGTGGAGGGGGAGGTGAAGGTTTACGTGAAGGTTTAGGTGGAGGAGGAGGAGGAGGAAAAAGAGGAGGAGGAGGAGGTGGTCAAGGAGGTTGAGATGGAGGAGGAGGAGGAGGAGGAGGGAGGAGGGACTGGAGGAAGCAGAGTTGTAGGTGGTGGTGAATAAGGTGGAAAAGGCATAGGATGACGAGGAGGGAGAGGTGGAGCGAAGGTGGAGGACAAGGAGGAGGAGGTGGTGGAGGTGGTGGTGGAGGAGGAGATGGAGGAGGAGGAGCAGGAGGAGGAGGTGGATCCAGAGGTGGTGTAGAAGGCGTAGGTAGAGGAGGTGGAGGAGGAGGTGGAAGAAGAGGAGGAGGTAGCGGAGGTGGTGGAGGTGGTAGAGGTAGAGGTGGTGGAGGTGGTAGAGGTGGAGGTGGTGGAGGAGGTGGATGTGGAGGTGGGGCAAGATGAGGTGGTGGAGGAGGAGGAGGTGGTGGTGGAGGAAGAGGAGGAGGAGGATGTGGTGGTTGAGGAGCTGGTGGTAGAGGTGGAGTTGGAGGAGGTGGTGGAAGATGAGGAGGCTAACGAAATATTCCCAGTTCTACCACAAGCTTGAGAAGGGTTAGGGGATATAATTTTACCCTTTTCAAACACTGAAAAATAAGAAGAAATGAAAGAAAAATTATGCACAAGACCATTTAAATTTTACATATAATTACCTACCATAGAATATCCTAAGGAGATTACAAGTTAAGACTCACAGTGTTTGAAACCGATTCAGGCATCAACATATAATACTTATTGACAAAAGATTATAATGGGTATTTAAGTACAAGGACCACAATACCTATAGAAGTTAGACTCAATTTCGTGATAAGTGTTGGATCATACCCAAGAAAAGGGAAAAATACTAAAGAAGCATATAATTGCAACAATTTTTGTCATCATCTATTGGATGAGACACCTTGTAGTAACTTCGACATGTCAAGATGTATTCATTGAAATAAAAAGATATATAATGGTGGTAGATAAAAAAATGCAGGAACATCAACTATTCATTTCAACTAAAGTTAGCATATAAAGTGGAAGTTCGACACACACATATAATGGAGGATGTTTGAGTGAATTCAACAAGAAAACAATAAGTGCTAGAGTTGAAACTGAATTCTAGTTCACCTTGTGAAACTACCACAACAATTGTAGAATAAAAGGATTATCAAGATAAAATGTCACCTAAGCAGGCTTGTGCTCAAGAGGTCCCATACAAGAATACTATGTCAGAAGATATATTAAAGGAAATTCTAGAGAAAGTTAATCTACAAATAGATGTTACCTCAACCTCCCCTATAACTGACGAACAAGTTCCTCTAGTAGAGTCAAATACACCAAACACTTGAGCTCCATAAATAAATAAAGGCTAAAAGAAACATCTAGTAAGAAACTCACCTAAGGCATGCTTGAGATAAATAAATATTTCAAGCCCTAGAAAATTCTGTGAGAGGATAGAAGAAAAAATTTAAAATAAGGATGTTGTATAGTAGAAAGTTTTAGGAGAGGCAATTACAATAAAGGGATATTTGGTTAGAATATTAGAACTAGGAAATAAAAAAATTTAATATAAACATTCCAAGCAGAATTGCAATCCAATAGTTTCTACAACAATTGGTCAATCACAGTGAGCAACTAACTCCTCACGTAAATAAATTTCAAGATAAAACGATAGTTCAAGGGAATTAAAAAATATCCACTATAATTCATAAGGCTCACCAAGAATTTTCCCAAGAAAAAGAAGAGTTAGAAAAAACATTATATCACAGAGCCCAATGTTTTTATTATTTTCCAAATATATTTATCACCCACATGTGATCAGATATAAACTCAATAATTTATATTTTGAGAATCGTACTCTTGACAAGTAACTCAACCTTGAGAAAAGTCTACCCATGAGAATTAGGTTTTATAGGAGAAAAATATTAATCCCAAATAAAATATGAGAAAAGATAGTGGTTTAGAGAAGGGACGAGAGTAAAAGTAGAATATGCCAATGTTATTGATCATTTTCATGAAATTATTAATAAAGTTCAACTATATTGATTATTTTCATGGAATTGTTGATAAAGTGAAACTATTAGAACATCAAATACTAGTTGATCAAGAATTGTTAGGGTACATATCACTAGCTGACAAGGTACAATATTTGAGATATTTTAAATCATTTGATGCCCATGAAAGTATATTTGCATGGAAATGATCTATATTTGATCAAGATATTCAAGTTCTTGCACTAAATACTTATCAAACAACATTCCCTATGACTTCAACACCAGCACCTGCAATAGCACAATCATCTTAGTCATGTTCACAATGACATAAATTCAATTTCTTTGAGCCAAGCTTTTAGGATTTGGTCTCTCTTCTGAATAACAATATCACACTCAGGAATTTGAAATTGAATGTTCCAATTAGTCAGCGAGGGAAGGGAAAAGAAGAGGAATTAACATTTCAAATGTTGCATATGTAATTCAAGAAGTTCTATTTGACCACGAAACTAGATCTTCTAGTTAGCCAACCACCCTTGGACAAACTTTTATTTCATTATAATGATTTAGATTTTTTATTTTATGGTGTATCAAATTTTGTAAGAGTCCAAATCTTCTTTTCTTTGTCATAAAGAATGAATTAAGAGTAGGGAATATGTTGTAGGGGCTAGTCGACTTAGTTGACCATCCCAAACAATTCTATAATTGATATTATAAAGTCGATCAACTCTCTAGTCGATTCAAGATTCTAAGTTAGATAGACTAAATTGGTTTTGACTTAAATTATTGTGATTATCTCGACATAATATATATATATATATATATTATATATATAATATATATATATATATGGATTGGAAATGTATGCATCATTGTATCTTTTGTGATTGTCTTCTCAAGACAATATAATATAAAGTAACAATTTGTTGGTTCTCTCCTACATCGTTTCTCTTCTTCTATTCCTATGTTCTTTATCTTCATGTGATTTGTTGTTTTCCTTTCTCCTAGTAACTATTTTTCACTGTCTACTACACTACAACAAGTATATATCATTTTTTTGGAATATTTTACTAAAAACTAAAATACCGTAAAATATTTGTGCGTTGTTTAATGAATCGTAAAATGTTATAAAATATTTGTGAATCATTTGCTTAATTATAAAACCTTGTAAATTATTGGTGAATCCATCATTTAATCTTTACATCATGTTATTTTTCCTTCTTATGCACTATTTCTCTAATAGAAAAATAATTATCAAATTACTTCGGTTCAAATAAACCAACATTGTTAGGATTTGGTGGTTCATCACCGTCTATAACTTTTTTCAACTCCTTAGTGTGTAACTATTATAATAACTATTGTGTTTTCTTCTTCAATCAAAACTCTAATAATTGTTTATCAATGCACAATTTTTTGAAATTACAAAAAATGCACAATGGGATTGACTAAAAGACAAAATATGTAATGAAAGTTAATATCTTATATGATAAAAAAAAATAATTATCACAAACTCATTATAAGGCCACAATTTTCGAGTTCAAAAATATAGAGCACAAAGAAAAATGTTCATTACTTAGTATAACATGTTACAAAATAAGTATCATTAAAGGATTTCAACTTCAAAAATGAAATACAGTAAGAAGATCCAAGAATGAATGAAGGGACACAGCTAGAGATTTTAACGACCATTCCTTACAAGGGAGAATGGTGTAAGGTTAAAAAGAAGAAATTTAGAAAAGGGTGACATGTTTACCACTATTTTGGAGTTGTAGTTTTGGTCTTTGTGATCACCAGTTTTGATTGCCATGATTGAATGCATTTTTCAACATCTACAACATGTAATTAAGATTTTTCGTGAGGAAAAAAATATATATTAATTAAAAATAATTATAAAAGAATATGATTCTCAAACACACATTGAATAGTATAGTGGTGGTGACCAAAAAAAAAGAAAAAAAAAACTTTGTCATCCATGGTGTCATGGTCAATTATGGAAATATGTGAAATTTTATTAAATTGAACATGGATAGGTTAATGAAAGCATTCAATTCATTTGAAGTGTATCTCTTGTATTGGATACTATGCATTCTTGAAATCATCATAGAAGTTTTGTGTATCAAGTTTATAGACAATTTGTTTAGTGACCTTCCATATGGTATATTATAATAAAAGTCTTTTGCATGTTTTGGACTTAATAGACACAAAAACACAAACAAGAGCAAAGACAAACAAGTAAATACATTACATAAAATAAAAACACAAACATTTAAAATCCTATCATCATGAAACACTCATTTGTAACTAATTATAAATACTTATAAAATAATATGATTCTAAAATATGCATTGAATAATGATACTTACAAAAAAAATCCATGGTCATTTGCAAAAATAAATGAAAATTTGTTAAACTAAATCCTAATTTTAACATATATAGTTTAATACACATTCAATTAATCGTAAGTGTAATTCTTGGATATTATATTTTTAATTTGAAAAATCATCACAAATGTGACTTGTATTAAGTCAATAGACAATCTAGGCAATGACCACGATACAACATATTCTAACAAATTGAGAAATGATCATCCATAAAAGACTACTGCAGTAAAAGAAACCATCTAATAATGTAAGAATTTGCATCTAGTTTGTTCATTAAATATCTAATTGTAGCATGATTAGTGTGCACAAAGGTTTGATAGCCTGCGATATAATGTCTGAATTTGTTTAGGGAATGCACGACATCTAGGATTTCCCTCTTGATCACTATATAGTTTAACTTTTCCTTTGACAATTTTTTTCTTCTAAAGTATATGGCATAAGGTAACTTTTCTATAATTTGTCCTAAGGCTGCTCTTATTAATTTGTTTGAGGCATCTGTATGAATGTGCAAAGGTAGGGCCCAGTCTGGGCTTCTCAGAATTGGGGCAATCATGAGCTTGCTCTTCAAGGTATCTAGGGCTTCTTGATAGTTTTCCAACCATATGAACTCGACATCTTTGCCTAAGAGGCCAAACAAAAGAGAGGCTAGCTTGCTGAAATCTTTAACGAATCTCCTGTAATACCCAGCTAAGCCTAGGAAACTTCTAAAATCTCTCACCTTTTGAGGAGGTGGGACCCTTTGGATGATGATAATTTTGTTCATGTCCACCTGTAGTCCTTGCTGAGATATTGCATGACCTAACACTGTCACTTTAGTCATCAAAAATTCACATTTTTCCAGACTAAGCGATAGGTTCATCTCAATACACTTGTATAGAACTTTTCCTAGGTTAGATAAAGCTTCCTGAAGGTCAAATCCATAAGGAGTAAAGTCATCCATGTTTACCTCTACTGCATGATGAAATAATTCAAAGAATATACTCAATACCTCTCTTTGGAAAGTGGGTGGAGCGTTACACAAACTAAAAGAAATGTCCCGGTATTCAAAGGTACCCCAAGGAAAAGTGAAATTGGTCTTATCTTGGTCTTCTAGGCTGATTTGAATCTGATTGCACCTGCTAAACCCATCTAGGAAAGAGAAATAATTTTTCCCTCCCAGACCGTCTAACACTTGATGTACGAAAGGTAAAGGAAAGTGGTCCTTTTTAGTGGCTTTGTTCAATTCTCGATAGTAGACACAGATTCTCCACTTACCATTTTTCTTTGGAACTAGCACCAAAGGAGAGACCCATTCACTGTCAGAGATGGGATATATGAATACTGCATCAAACAATCTCTACAGTTCTTGCTTAAAAATATCTTTAAGTGCTAGATTCATGCTCCTATGAGGCTACCTGACTGGATTGCAATCCTCCTTGATGTATATATGATGAGTCCATACTAAAGGGTGCACTCCCTTCATCTCGTTACAACTCCAGTCGAAGGCATATAGGTGTTTTGTTAGCAGGCTACATAGTTCCTTTTCCTAGGAAAGGATAGGGTTAGATTGATTTTCAAGGTTCTTTCTGGGCTGAACTCTATATTCTTAACACAGAGAGAAGTGGAGTCGGGCATACAGAGATAATTTTAAGGGTTGTTTTGAGTTTCTCTTACTATGTCCTCTAATGGTAATACACTGGGAGGTGGATTCTAAATCAGATTTTCAATCATATCATCCTCATCTTGCTATTTCCCCCCATGGAAATTTCTAATGCACAAAGCAGCATAGAATAGACTTCATCCTCATCTTCCTCCTCCAACCAAAGAGGTAGATCATGTTCTAGCAAGGGTTGGGTAGGAGGATATAGGATTAATTGCTTGGACATATGCCCATTCTTTATGGCCATGTTCCTAGCTCGACAGCTGATGTAGGCATCGATGGTAGCCAACCAAGGTCTTCCCAGAATGAGAGGATACCCAATGATCTTTACCTTTGGCTGAAGAAATAAGAAATCAGCAGGGTACTCCTAAGAACCAATGGAGACCATCACATATTCCACAATCCCCTCAGGGGTCACAGTGGAGTGGTCTACTAGTTGTAGCACAGTCATGGTCTTCCTCAAGAAGCCCTAGAGGTTAAGTTTGATCCTTGTGTCCTTTTTCATCACATTAATGGCAGCTCCAAAATCAATCAAGGTATGTGGGATCATGGTGCAATTGATGTGGACATCAACTATTGGGCTTCTAGGATCCAGATATTTTGGATAGATTACCTACCCTAACATCAGGTCAGACAGTTGACCTATGACATTGATGGTTGGGGAATCTATATTACACCTTCCTGGATGCCTAAAGCACTTCTCTTTGATCAACTTATTGTATATAGGCACATCTTTTACGGCTTGAAGAGGTGGTATCTTCACACATAAATGTTTCAATTCTCCCAGGAGTTTAGCTTCTTTTGGGGTAGGCTAGACTGTCACAGATAGTCTCTTATGAAAAGGTGGAATTGGTTTAGGTTTACTTTCCTCTTTATCTTCCTCAACCTCCCTTGGTGGATGCTGGCTATCGGGGAGAACTTTCCCAAATCACAAGTTAATTTCATAAATCTCGATAGCATATGTTGGGCATAATGGCTCCCCACTATACACTTGTTGAGCCTATATGTTGTTCAGGTTCAGATTTGGCTAAGCATGCATTTGGGGTTGCTCTTGTCAAGCAGGAGGTAATGGTTGTGGTTTGGCAAGTGGTGGAGGCAAAAGAGTGGGAAGAGAGTTGTATTAGGGCCTCCAACCCTGATGAGGTGCATTCTACTGAGGTTGTGGCTGATCATAGGATTGAAATGAATGGGTGGATGGCTGGGCATAATATTGAGATGTAAAGGAGAAAGGAGGAGGTGTGGACTAGGAAGGATGAGTAGGGGGCTCCGAGAAGGTATGCTAGTGACTTGGTTGGGGTTTTAGTATGCTTGAGATGTCCCTTCCATCCCCTGCTAGTATGGTCTAGGTCCATGCGGCCTCCTTTGGTTTATGTAATAGAGTTTTTCAATGACTCCCTCAGCCCCTTGATATACAACTTTAAGTTTAGGTAAGGAAGGACACTTATCTATAGAATTATTTTCTTCCCACACTGAACAAACCTCTATAGAATTCAATGGGCATTCATTCCTAGGATGCCTCCTCATGCATCTAGGGAAACAAATGGCCAAAGCCCTCTCTACTTCATCTTGTTTCCTTTTGATATGTAAGGTATCCATTTAAATGGCGAGAGTCTGTAGCATCTCACTCTTGAAGTCTTCCAACATGTTTCCAATTTCTCCTTTAATGGATGAGTTAGAGGAAGAGGTACTATCTATGGTTTGAATCCCCCTACCTTTCTTTCTGGCTGCTCTAGAAAGGTTTCTAAAAATAGTCTTTATGTCCTCATAGGATAGTTGGTAGATGTCTCCCTTGTCCAGTGGATGGAGGGTGTCTAAAATATCTTCCGGAATTCCCCTGAGCAAGACCATCTTCAAAGACACAGGGTTAAGTGTATACCCAACCCTTTTGTAACTGAGCTGGAACCTCTCTTCATAGTCCTCCAGGGACTCAGCACTTCCTATGGTCATTCGAAAAATTTCTTCTTTAGTATCTTTTGACCTACAATAGTCTTGATACTTGTTGTTAAAGGATTCATACATCTGAGCCCAAGTTATGATGTTATTGCCATGTAACCCCATGAACTAGCATAGTGCTACATCCTTGAGAGTAGGAGGAAACCTTTTCAACTTTTGCTCATCTTTTGTAGAGTCATAGGTTCGACAGATAACAACAAACTCCAACAAAAAGTTGTCAGGATCTTCTGTAGTCAAACCATGGAAATGAGGTAGGGTCAAAGGGCCGATATTCTTCATTTTGGTGTACCCATTGGTCTCCTAAATGGGAAAGGTACCCTCTATTCTCTCTCCATTCGCCCTAGCATTTCTTCTTTCAGCCATTGGATCCAAATGAATGTTTTCTTCTTCTTCTTCCCCTATATATTCTTCAAATATGTCTTGCTGTTCACCTAAGGGTTTTTCTTGATCACAGTTGTTGAAGAAGAGAGAAGGTTGGATGTGTGAATTAGTGGGGGTGTTGGGAAAATTTTTTCCTGAGTTATATCTATTCCTACGAGGCATGAAAGGAAATATTTTTTGGTTCTTTTTTGTTTCTTTTTACCCACACTAATAGTACCTGTAGAAGATGAAATTTATTGAACAAAACAAATTGCAACTAGCTGAGATGAAATTTGCAGAATTTAAGAGGAAAGCAAGGAAATGCAGAACTTGAAAGAAGAGAAATGAATAGTCTACTTTTGCGGAAATGAAATTTGCAGAATTGAAGAGGAAGGAAAGGAAATGCAGAACTTGAATGAAGAGAAATGACTAGTCTACTTTTGCTGAAATAAACTATTAGGAGAATGTTGCAATAGAAAATAGAAGAAAGCAGTAATCACAGAATACTCTGACACTTCCCCAGCAACAACGCAAAAAAGTGGTGAGCACCAGTATTGCAGCAATAATGCTGCAACTCTTGGGCTACCTACTTTACTCTTATCAACCCGGTAGTTCGTAACAAACTTGGAAGCATCAGTGTTGTATGCACAAGCACCAGTTCTTACTACAGGTTGTCACTTGGTTAGCCAGTGCAAGATCACTAGGAGATCAAGCAAAATTGTATGGATTCCAGAAGAAGCTCTATATGTGATGAAAGGAGAGAAAGATTACCCTACAAACACTACTTTAACTACAGAAAGGAGAAAGACTGAAATGTAAAGCAAACCTAGTAAACCCTAACTAACCAACTAATCCTACTTTTATAGAAATCACTATGAAAACCATGGAATGGATGCCATTACCTACTCAAGGAAGTAAAAAAAATCTAACGAATCTATTTATCGAAGTAAATAACCACAAAACATCTTTTTGGATTTTTATGTATTTTTATGTGAACTTGACATGCATGTAATTTATTGTGTGTGAAAGTGGTAGTGAATAGGTAGCGTTGGAGGGTGGTTTTGGGACTTGAGAGGATGTAGGATGGTGTGGATGGGTCCTAAGAGGTCCTAGGTGGCCTTCTGGAGGATTTTCCCACACTTGGCCTTCAAAATAAACCCTACAGGAAAATCTATAGGAGGACACAGGAAATCTACAGGAGGAAAATAGGGAAACAAGAAGAGGCCTACAGGAGGAAGCCGAGAGCATTTTTCACTATTTTGAGGGTGTGAGAGTGGGTGGAGCAGGAGGATGAAGGATGGAATGAGGTGTTAGGGAACCTAGGGTCGACCAAGAATAACCAGGAGAGAGAAAGATGATTGGGTTTGCTCAAGGAGAGAGGAAGAAGTTGTATGGAAAACGTAGGTAACTAAAGCAGAATTGAGAGAAGGCTTCGGCGACCTGTAGGGCATGTATGAGATGGAGGATGGGATGGATAATAGGCTAGCCTACTACTAAAAGAGATCTTTTTCATAAAAGAAATTGGCAGTCAACCAAGGAAATCAAGCAAGCAATGAAATGAGTGCATCTAGGAAAACAGAGTTTTGCATCAAAATAATCTAAGCTATGATTTATGAAAGAAAATGCTGAGAAATGTTGCAAGAAAGGAAAGCATGAAATAATACTATTGTAAATAAAGAAGTAAGAATGATGAAGAATATCTCAAGTAAAGCAAATCTGGACTATTAACCTACTAAAAAGCTGCAAACACTAGAAGTCCTATGAGTTAGGGAAATCTGTGTTTTTGGGACAACAAGAGGGTCTTTGCCTCAAATAATGGTCCCAAAGGAAGGAAGAGAGGCCAAGGAACTCTTTCTAGCCTTTTGAATCTTCTTTTTATCACTGCTTAACCTGCTATAGAAAGCACAAATGGAAGCAAACTATTGAATCATCAAAAGCAACCTATTCTTAACCATAAAAGAAATGCATCTAACAACAACCTAATCTACAAACTAAAGTAAAACATACAAATAAAAGTAAAGAGGTGCTCGGATACTTGGATTGGGCCCTAATCCAATAGCTTTATCCCTATGAGGTAACTCAGTGGTAGCTCAAAAAGGATTCCATCTTTATTTCCAAAACAATAGCAAGATTACATGAAACTGTCACTAGAAAACTAAATTAAATTTTACTAATTAAATTGTTGTGCTCATAATTCCTTATTTATATTGCAATTATTTATACATATTATTTGTTATATTATCATGTATATATTGATATCTAAATTTTTCTCAATAAGTATTATAAATAAAAAGAATGAAATGGTATGCAATTTTATTTTGTTTAATCTTTCTCTACAGGAAGAAGAGGAGGAGTAGGCGGTGGCGGAGGCAGAGGTGGATAAGGTAGAGGAGGAGGTGGAGCCAAAGTTAGAGGAAGCATAGGAGAGGAGGAGGAGGAAGTAGAGGTGAAGGTGGAGGAGGGAGCGGAGAGGAGGAGGAGGAGGCAAAGGAGGAGGATTAGGTGGAGGTGAAAGCAGAGGCAGAGGAGGAGGCAATAGAGGTAGAGGGGTAAGCGTGGGAGAAGGAGGTAGGGGAGGAGGAGTAGATGGAATCAGAGGGGGAGGAGCACGAGGAGGAGGAGGTGGAAGCAAGGAGGAGGAGCAACCAAGGAGGAGGAGGAGGAGGAGGAGATGGAAGCAGAGGGGGAGGAGCAGGAGCAAGAGGAGGCGGTGGCGAGGAGTAGGAGTAGGTGGAGGTTGAGGTGGCAATGAGGGAGGAGGCAGTGGAGGGGTTGGGGCAAGAGGAGGAGGAGGTAATGGAGGAGGAGGTAGAGGTCGAGGTCTTGGATTAGGAGAAGGAGGAGGAGGGGGTGGTGGTGGAGGAGGAGGAGTAGGAAGTGGAGGAGGAGGAGGTGGTGGAGGTGGAGAAGGAGGAAGAGGAAGTGGAGGTCGATGTGTGGGTGGAGGTGGAGGTGGTGGTGGAGTAGGAGGTGGTCGAGGTATAGGTGGATGTGGAGGAGAAGGAGGAGGAGGAGGAGGAGGAGGATGAGAAGGATTTGGTAGAGGAGGATGAGGAGGAGGCAAAGGTGAAAGTGGTGGTGGAGAAAGAGTGGAGGTGGAGGAAGAGTGGAGGTGGAAGTTGACGTGGAGGAGGAGGTGAAGGTTTACGTGGAGGTTTAGGTGGAGGAGGAGGAGGAGGAGGAAAAGGATTAGGAGGTTGTGGAGGAGGTGGAGGTGGAGTTGTAGGTGGTGGTGAATATGGAGGCAAAGGAGGAGGATGAGGAGGAGGGAGCGGCAGAGCGAAGGTGGAGGAGGAGGAGGAGGAAGAGGTGGAGATGTGGTGGATGAGTAGGTGGAGGAGGAGGAGGAGGAGGAGGAGGTGGTCGATGCAGAGGTCATGTAGGAGGTGGAGGGAGAGGAGGTGGAGGAAGAGGTAGAGGTGGTGGAGGTGGTAGAGCTGGACGTTGTGGAGGTGCTAGAGGTAGAGGTGGTGGAGGAGGTGGATGTGGAGGTGGGGTAAGAGGAGGTGGTGAAGGAGGAGGAGGAGGTGGTGGTGCTGGAGGAAGAGGAGGAGGAGGATGTGGTGGTTGAGGAGATGGTGGTGGAGGTGGAGTTGGAGGAGGTGGTTGAATATGAGGAGGAGTAGGAGAAGGCGAAGGTGGTGGGGGAGGTGGAGG
>APFE030114012.1:0-11102 GCA_000404065.3 Pinus taeda | reverse complement strand
CCATGACCTCATTGCTAAACCATGAAGAAAAGAGAGCAGTAGAGGTCAGAAATGTCATGTACCGGGAACTACAGGAACCACTGTTGATTAGAGCAGAACCAGGGGACCCCTCAACATTGATATCCGCCCACCAGCACCTAGCAAACAACTCTCAGGCCCTACTAGAGTACATGGATCATCAAGCTCAGGCCATAGCACATTTTGAGGACATGGAGCGACTATTGGGGGACAACTGTGTTCATGCTTGCACCCGTAAGTGGAACACGTTGTCCCACAACCTCAAAATGAGGGAATACCACACCCCAAGTAGAATGAGGGAGGCCTTGGCATGAGTGCCTCTCTACAAAAAGTCTATGTAGAATCTTCAGGCCAGCTGGATAAGCCTCAAGTTAAGTCCACCTTTGCTTTTGGGGTTGCTAGAAGGAGGCACAGAAGAAGAGGACCATAAGCAGTGGCAAGAGGTGGAAAGGAAGGTCGGATTCCATGATAGCGAAGAAGATATTACTTCAGAAGCCTAGGATGTGAGGGAGGCGATCAAAGCAATTAAGGACAAGGAGCTGGACTACTTGCTCAGAGGATGAGAAACCCATTTAGCAGGGGGGTGATGATGAGCCCCAAATTGGGTAACTTATTGGGCTCATTTTTCCTAATTGTCCTTGTTCAATCCTCCATTTTTCATAGATTATACATTTTTTTAGAATGTTTATGTCGTTTGAACGAATAAGGTTGGTCACTCTAGCTAGGAGGCTAATACGTGGTTATTTCAGGTTTTTTGGACAAATGTTGGAGCAAAACCAAGCAATCATGGGCTATGTGAAAGCCAAGCTTGAGATGAGGATTCGTAGGGGGTTGTCTTTGACATTAAATGGCCCTTCCTCGGGATATCCACCCTTAACTCCGAGCTCACAGGCCACCAAAACGGATCCTAAAGGCAGCCAAGCAGATTTTGGGAAAGGGACTGTCTACTATCAGTTGGGACAGCCGAGTCCCTTGAATTTAGGAGGCCTGCTAGGCCCCTCGTGATGTATAAATAAGAAGGCCTCAGACTTCGTAGTTTACTTTTGAAACCATTGCATTTTTTGCACTATAGTGCTGTCACTTTCAGCTCATTTGCTTGTAGCCATTGTGGCATAACTTTCGGTTGATGACTATTTTTTGATAATGACAAGCAGTCCTCTTTTGTATCAGCTTTGAGTTATTTATAGGAGCCGTAGCTCTTAGGGTTCGGCCCAACCTGAGAGCCAAGGCCTCCTTTAATGTATTGTTATTTTTCCTTTATGCATCATTGTTTCTCCTTTATGCATTTGCAAAATTTATTTTTGATTAGGCACATTAAATTGTGATGATTAACTAGGTCACTGTTGATGGTTAGAAAAGATTTTGATGTTTAGATTAGGTCGGTAGGATATCAACAAGGAAAAAAGCTCCAGCAAAAGGCTAATGAGCACCTTTGGTTTCGCCTCTCCCTCATAGGATCAGGGGCTGGAATCAAAGTAACCTTGTTGTCCCAAACAAAAACACTATTTTTCCTTTGCCATGCAATCACTAGTGTACGATTTTCATTTTCAGATGTTGGTTACGTGTTCAGATCTTTGAAATGTTTCGTTGCATAGTTAATATATATGGTTCCCTTTCAAATAAAGCATATGTTCATTCACTTTACTATTAGCTAGATTAGATTAGGTTGGTATAACTAGGACTGTGATTACATGCAAGTCTTTGTTGGTTCAGTTGGAAATACACCGTGCAGAGCACCTCTACCACTTCATCCACCCAAACTTCATCAGAACCTTCTGTTCCATCTCCTAACTGGGTTTCTCACCCCATGTTTGTCATCTTGCCCACATAACCCTACCTCTTCGTGCAACCATTGTTTCAGCCTTCTTTGAGCAAATTCAGCCATCTACACCTTCCCCCAACTCTATCCACCAGTCCTTGGACCACTTCAAACCCCTATCTACCTCCATACCCATTCCTTCATTTTTACTCACTCATCCATCCTCCAAAATCCCATTTCTAAACTTCCTGTAGAAATTCCTAAACATCCTGTAGAACCCGTGCAGACTTCCTGTAGAAGCTCACATATGAGGTTTCTTGATAGCCACAACTATGTGAAACTCTTTCAAAGGGTGTTAGGGACACCTTAGGCCCTCTCTGAACCTTCCCGACCTCTTCCAAGCATTTCTCCTCATCGATCCACCTCTGCACAGTCAAGAACAGTGAAAGCCTATGCATGAGAAATTTGACGACCGATTCAAAAATACAAAAATATGTTTTCTTCAGATAGAGGTAGTCTAGAAACGTGTATTTTACCTTCCTAGAAGTAATGGAATCTCTTTTAGTAGCTTGTATTCTCTTCTTTGCATCAGTAGGACTAGCTGGTAGAATTAGGGTTTGCTAGGGTTTGCGCTTTCCTTCAGTTTTCAATTTATTTTTGTAGGAAGATTAGCTTCCTTCGAGTTAGCTTCCATCGATCAGTTAACAAGCTTCTTCTCAAAGCTCATAGAAGTTGGCTTGAGCCCCTAGCGAACTTGTGCTAGCTAACCAAGTGACAGTTGCAGAAAGAGCTATTACTTGTGCATACAATACTATCGCTTTCAAGTTTGTTACGAACTACCGGGTTGATAAAAGTAAAGAAGGTAGTCCCAGGAGTTGCAGCATTATTGCTGCAATACTGGATCTCAGCGCTAGTCACCAACTTAGGGATCTTTTTTGCAATTTCTCTGATGCACTGCTCACTGTCTCGAATATTTTCCTTAGTGATACTTCTGAAATGTCGAGCCAACACTTCTTTGATACTCTTGTGAGAGGTTTGGAGCTACCCTTTGTCATTAAAAATCACAGAGATTCTGTTGTGAGCCTTATTAGCTATAGTGGATTTCTGAAAAAATTTAGTATTACGATCCCCTTCTTTGAGCCATTGAATTTGAGACTTTTGCCTCCAAAATATTTCCTCTTGTTGGCAAAATTTCTCCCATTCTTGATGGTGTTTATCAACTTGCTGACTTTTGTCATTATCAAAACCCTCTGTGATCAAGGGGAGAACCTTAGCTGTTATTTCTCTATTTGATAGCATAAGCTCCTCTGAGATAAAAAATCTATCAAACTTGGAGGTGACCTCAGCCTCACCTCCTCTTTTGTTGTTCCAAGTATAAAGGCCATTATGCATTGCCGAGTCAACCAGATTCATATCATTTGTAAAGGTTTGGAACAATTCAGACTCTTTATCTAGCAATCTGATGCCTCCTTTTTTTTCTGAAAGTGATTTAATCATATTAAAATCTCCTCCCAAGACCCAAGGTATTTCTTCATGTCTGCTTCTAAGCTCTGCCAAGGATTTTAGTAGTCTTAGTTTCTCATCTATTCTTTGTGGCCCATAAACATTTGTGGCGAGTAAAGTGTCCACAACTCTCACTGGTTTAAAAATTACAGATAGATAATTTCTTGATGCATCCGCATCTAATATACTATTTCTGTGGGGGTTCCATAGAGTCAATATGTCACCCACTGTGTTTTCTTCTTTCACTTCAAGAAACTCAAATCTGTACATCCATTTGCTATGTATTTTCTTTAACTTTTGAATGGAACATTTTGTTTCCTGAATAAAGATTATATCAAGTGTTGCTAGTTTCATTCTCTGACCTAACATTCTTTGTTTTCTTTTACTGCCTAGACCTCTGATATTCCAAGATATGAAATTCATAATTAAAGATTTGTGAAAGAGTACCTGGTTAGGTCTTTCATCTTACCCGAATCTATCATTATCTTTCCACACTGCATCAAGAGCTCATTTTGATTTTTCCTGCCCCTATTCTTTCCTGGATTTCTAGATGCTAATCCTGGAGTTGATTTCATAGTTTACACACCTTTGTGCTCCTACTTGTGAATACTCTTACCTTTATCCGACCCTCTTTCCTAGGTTTTCCATAAAAATAACTATTGTATCTGAGAGAATTCTTCCAGAGGTATTGATTATATTCGTCCCTTGGATCCTTGCCTCAAGAATCCTTCCAGATCCAGGTTTTCCTTGTCTAGAATTTCCTGTAATTCATGATCTTCTAGATCTATTTCGCTTTAGGTCATTTCCTAGCCCATTTTCATTTCTGCATCACTCATAGTAGTCTCATTTTGATGTACCATATCTTGAGAGTGTTTTCTATCTTCTTCCTTTTCTTTTTCATTAGGATCTTTCTCATGAGATAGATCATATTTCGTGTTTTCTTCATTCTCATCCAACACTTGAAACTTGTTCTGAATTAATTTCTGCCTTTCATTTTGTTGTTGCTTCATTCCCTTTTTTCCCCCTTTACTTCTCCTTGCCACTTTCTGAAAGCTTTATGTATCCTTCAAAGTATTGAGGTATTATTTGTTGTCTACTTTACCGAGAGGGAAATCTCTAAAGAGATGTCCATGTTCATGGCATATATGGCATCTGAATGGGATATGATCGTAGTCCATGGTCTGCACCCACTTGTCATCAAAAACTTCCAAATTAGCCTCATCCGGAAGAGCTTGTGATAGATCCATTTCCACACATATTCTTACAAAGGAAGTATATTTCCCTCTTCTTCTGGCTTCAGAAACTTTGACAAAACGTCCTACTTTATTACCAATAGCTGCTAGTGATTCAGTTTACCAATAATCAAGAGGTAGAGAATATATCCTTACCCATACTGGAACTGAGGTGAAGGTCTCCTACTCTCGGATGAAGTTCATCATCCAAGGCCTCATATAGGGACAAGCTGTTGCATAAAAGTAAGGTCCTCCTTCGAATATTCTGTCTTTGTCTTCAACGTTTGAGAACACCAGTGTGAAGAATCCCTTTGACCCAAGATGTAGGTCAATGCTTCCTTTGGGCTTCCAATGATACTTGATCCACATTTGTAAAGCTTTTTCACTGGGCCATAGTCCCATGAATTTACAAACAATGGAATAGTTCACGGTGTGTTCTCTGTGTGCTTGCAGAGCACGATCATTTAATATTACTCTTGGAGTGATTTCAAATTTAGGCTTGCATGGTCCCTTTTACCTTGGTTTTGTGAACCAAGAGTTTTGTCTTCTTCCTCCTTGTCCCTTATGCTACTGTTTAGCATGATCTTAGTCCCCTCTGTCCCCTTATCATCATCTCTGTTTTTTTCCCCAACGACAACTTTGTTGTTTAACTCCATTGTTTTTCCTTTGGTGGATACCGCATCCTTGTAGGAGGGAGCCGAGATCCCTCCTTTGCTTCCCTCCATCAGAAACTGTCTCTGCTATCCTCTGAACTATCACCGCATGCTCTTGTTGGTTTTCCTCCTCCTTAGCCAAGTCTCCATCCAAAATGCACTAAATTAACTCCCACTATTTTCGAAATACTCATTATGGTTGGTCCACTATCATTTTGCAAAGGGAAAATCAATTTTCTCCACTTATAAAGGCTCATCACTCACTCTTATTCACTTCCAATTTCCCCATTTAACTTTCCAACACTCCATCTCTTCTAATCAAGGCGATTATGTCATACAAAGAGAGTTTTTTTCATCCATAACTCGAGTTCTCAAACTGTGTTACACAAATAACTATGTTTCTACTATGCATATACCACAAAGCTCCTCCATTATCTATCCAAGGTTGTGATCACCCTGAATAGTTTCCTCCATCATTTTAACATTGTTCTACTTCTAATACATGTTGGTGGTCTATCTTAAGGTTTAAATCTTGTCTCATTCCTCTAAGTTGTGCTTGTTATGCCTCATGTCTACTTCCTCGGGTTTTTGGAATATAGTTAACAAGGTTTTCATTACTTTCATGTCAAAGTGCTGCTAAAACCTATATCCATCTATTTTTACACCATCATATATCCTAAACTAACCCTCCTAGACATTCTCCATCAAATCAACTCTCAAAATTCATCAATTCTACCTAAACCGTGGATAAACTACACCTTTTAAACTAGACGACTCTCTTTTCCTTATTTGGAAACCTTCCAATCACCCAAATCTTGTAATTCCACCTTTCTTAACTTCCTAAACTCCCTCACTATCCCCCCAAATTTTCTTGGAATTTTTTCATATCCCTATCCCCCTCATTTCCCTAAAACTCCTTCACATTTATTGACAATTGCGTGTTTTCTCATAGTCAAACCCTAGTTTCTATCCTAAGAGCTAAATGTTGACATGGAATCTGAAAACTATGAACAAAGGAAGCATAGGGGTGGACATGTGACCGTACATGAACCTACATCAACCCATGAGGTCTACTCATCTCCCTTCATTATAAGATCATTTGAAGATGCACATTGTATTACATTTTTCCAAAGAATTGAAGAATTGGAGTATCATGACCAATGGACTAGTTCTTTTGCCACCAAACTTAAAAAGAACAAAGTGACCATTGCATGAGCTTAATTCAATGTTTCATGCAAAATTATCTCTGCAGCTGCAGGGATTCCAAATGCCCGAGAGATTTGGTTTAAGAGAGAAGACCTTGACCTTCAAAATTACAAGAAGTACCTAAAGGAACCATACAAGGTAGCTTCAACATATATTTTTCCATTCAAGCATTTTTTGGATAGATATACCCCTCTGATGAAAATGATCATGAAGAAATTCACATGTGAGAGTAGATATTTTAGGGTGTATAAGTAACACATGAAGCTTTTGATGAATTTCACTAATGTTCAGCAAATCAATTTGTCTCATTATTTGTACAAAAGTGTGATTAAAATGAGAGAAAAGGTGCAAAAGCTCAAAGAGAATCACCATACTAGTTTGTTTCATCATGGCCTAGTGAAAGTGCTAGCATTTCATGAGTTAGCACAAGAAAATCTCTCTTGGGATCAATTTTCAAGTTGATATGTTCCTCCATATTCTTCTCCTAGGTCTAGTGGTGAAAAAACACCTTCAAGCTCATGAGTGCGGTAAGAGGTTGCTTCTTCAAGCAGACCAACCAAGATGAAGGACAGGGTAGAAGTATTTGAGACATATGCGAGAGGTGATAGGCTTGTGTTTTCTCAAAGGATTATTGAAAGGGCCAAGCCTACAACATGTGAACAAACAATTTTCTCAAAGCATGAGGAGTCCTCTCATCGAGGTACAAATATGTCAGATATGGAGAAAGTATATTAGGATAGAATTGAAGATGAGATCATAAGGGATAAGGAGGCTAAGATAAAGATATTGGAAGGAAAATTGGTAGAGGTAAATACTGTAATAACATTCTTGTAGCAAGAGAATATGCAATTGAAAGTGAACCAAATGATCCAAGATAAACGGGGAGTTGTTTCAAGGAAAGAAGATGCAAGGGCGAAAGCAGTGGCTAAAATGAAAGTGTTAAAAGGTAAAGGAAAACAAAGTACATTAGGGAGACCAAGAACAAGATCATCCAAGATAGCACTTGAGCTACAAAGTGAGGTTTCTCCACCAAAAGAACAGATTATGGTAGATGACCTAATCATTAGAGAAATCAATGAAGATAGGGTATATTGGCTTGATAAGATCAATGGACACCTTGAGAAGCTCCTTAAGAAGGAAAACATGGCCAATAACTTTCCAAGGCATATGGTTATGCATGACTACACAATAAACAAAGTATCCCAAGTTAGAGTCAAGCATTTGAAGAGCAAGCTCAACGAAAACCTAACAGGCCAAATGGAAAAAGGGAAGCTCAATTTACTCTCTCACGCCTCTCTCATGGCATAACATATCATATTATAACAAATCATATTATGAGGAATAGTAGAGATCAACTTGGTAACCAAGGTTTTAAAGTCATGTTGTTTATTTCATTTTCTCAAAAGAAATACCATCATAAAATCATAAAACTAAAGTGTCATGTCCAAGTAAAAATGTTACTGTGGGTCCACTATCATTTTGCAAAGGGAAAATCAATTTTCTCCACTTATAAAGGGTCATCACTCACTCTCATTCACTCCCCGTTTGCTCATTCAACTTTCCAACACTCCATCTCATCCAATCAAGGTGATCCTTTCATACAAAGAGAGTTTTTTGCATCAATAACTCGATTTATCAAACTGTGCTACACAAATAACTATGTTTCTGCTACGCATATACCATGGAGGTGCTCCATCATCTCTCCAAGGTTGCGAGCCCCCTGCAGTTGTTTCCTCCACCATTTTAACATTGTTCTACTGCTAATACAGGTTGGTGGTCTATTTTAACATTTCTTGCTCTCATTTCTGGTCAAGAAACCTAAAAACCCTCAATTCCAAACACTCAAACAAAACCTATACATCTAGCCTAAAATATATTTCTCTTCGAGTCATTGAGTGAGAAATACTTAGAGAGATCACTCTCTTGTTTAGAACAGCTAGTTTTTGAACAGCAAGTGGTTTGAAGTTACCTCTTTCGATCTCCTCCTCAGTGTGGGACATTGTAGGGGATAACGCAACATATGTGAGCTATGAAACAAGGGGATGGGTGAGTTTCACTACAGTGCTTTAGAATTGTATGTGATATGGTGAGTGGTCTTTCAAAATTGATTGTATATAAGGATGAAGTGTGTAAGGGATGTGCACTTCAAAAATATCACAGTGCTACATTTTTGTTCAATGATAGAAGGTCCAAGGGTGTGTCCCACTTGACTCATTCTAATGTGTATGGTCCTATGCCAATGGATTTTGTGACATGATATTTATATTATGTGACATTTATAGTAATTATGTCTCTACGGTCATGTGCATAATTCTTAGAGGCCTTGCATGAGGTGTTGAGTGAGTTTCAAGAGTTTAAGGTGCTTGTGTAAAACCAAATTGTGAAGAAAATACATTTTTTTAGATGATATAATGGGAGTGAGTATCCTTCCAACAAATTTGAGAATTTGTGTAAGGAGAGAGGAATCGAACAAGGGTTGACATTGCCATATAATCCAAAGTAGAATGGATTTATTGGAAGGAAAAATAAGGCCTTCTTGTGGGAAATGAGGGCTTTGATCCACGATAAGAATTTGCCTATGTTCTTTGGGGTAGATACTTGCAACACATTTGTGCATTTACAAAATATGTGTCCTCAAAATATTTTAGGGGACTAGAATGCTTAGTAGGATTTCAAAGGAGTGAAATTGAGTAGACCCAATTTCTCATCTTTGGTGATACATTTAATGTCCACATACCATTTGAGAAAAGTATTATAAATGGAGCCTTAGTAAGAAAGGGGATGTTTGTTTGATACAATAATACTTCACAGGTTAGAGGGTACAAGACCTTTAGCAGGTTGCATGTGTGGAATATATTAGTGTTAGAGGATCTAGAGAAAGATATTATCAAGAATGAGGAGGGATCCATAGCACTAGCATTAAGGGCATAGTTTTGTAATGAGGAGGAGGAGTGAGATATTCCTTCAATCTCTTTGATGAGGAGGTGATTAGAGTAATATCTAGTCAATATTGCATGGAATGTTTATTTATGTTGAAAACACACTTGGATATTTCATGGTAGAGCCAAGGAGGGTTGATTTGGTAGCATTCAAACATTTGCTCAAGTACATGACACATCTAATGGAGTATTGAATCTTGTATGTTAGACTTGGTGGAGTATAGTTAGAGGCTAAATATATGGATATTAGGTTAGGAGTATAATGGACAAGAAGAGTACCATCATACCTAGGATCATCTATTACCTACTTAGTACCACTTCACTTAGCAAAAGCGTACATGAAATAATATAGTGAGTTGTGAAGCCATATGCCTTACAAAATGGTCACAAGATTATTTGGTGTTCAAATGGGAACCCAAATGATTTCCTATGGCAATTAAACATATCCAAAGATGTCCAAAAATATAGATATCGGGTACCATTTGTGAGATAGATTGGGTGGAGTAGAATCCCTTTCTTGGGATGAGAAGTGTTAATTTTGTATTTAAAATTTCTAGCAACTAATAAGATTTCCTTCTTAAACTTAACTCAGTAAAAATAAATTAATTAATTGAATTAATTATTCTTAGATAGTTGAAAAAATTTGAAAGCTTAAATATTTAATTATTTTAGTGACTTAGATCCAATCTGAGCCATTAATTTAAATAGGGTTAACCTAATGGGGCTAGGATTTAATCCTAGCCTTCTTTTAAGTTGGAGATAAAGTAAATCCTAGCCGTCTTTTAAGTTGGAGATAAAGTGGGGCTAAGATATAATTCTGGCAGTCATTTAAGTAGGAGATAAAGGGTTGCGGATTGAGGGTTAGGGATTTTGCTCAATTTAAAATTATAAAAGGAGCCCTACCTACACTAATGAAGAGAGAGGGTTGGAGATTTTCCCTAATTTGAAATCACTTTGGAGATTGAGGGTTAGAGATTTTTGTTTCGGTGGCTATACGAAGAAGGCTATCCAGCTGAATTTTTAGAATTAGGCGAGGATTTTTTTCCGGATTCATTATGCCAAGGGGGAGGTAATTTTCAAATGTTTGTGACAAAAATATTTATTTATGTTTTGCAATTTATTTGTAAAAATATTTATGTTGAATTGAGGCTTATGTGATCCATATTAAGTTTATGAAAAATTCTTCAGGGTAAATCACATCACAGTTGTGATATTTTTGAAACCAGTGTGGTTCAACTTTTAGTAAGGATGAACCACACTAGTTGGTTGGTTGGTTGTGAAAGGGTCACAAATGTAATCTCATGTAATTTAGGCCAAAGAATTTCTTTAGAAATTTAATATTTATTTATGTCATGGAATTAATTTACAGGAAAATGGTTGTCAAAGAAGGAATGCAAGTAGAGGTGGAGGTGTATTGTGATGTGGGAGGATCTAAAAGTTCAAGGGTTGAAGGGGTCTTTAGAAGCATTAACGGAAATATTTGTGTGATAAATTTAAAGATCTTAAAAACTAATGAAAAGTCTCTGCCAAAGCTTAAGAAATTTATAAGGGAGGGGGAAAATTTGTTGGTGGAGGTGGTTCTTAGTCACGTAAGACCCATTCCGCCACGCACACCACTACCAGTAGATTTCTTCCATGGAATGGCAGTAGAGGCTAGAGAAAGTAATTGTTGGTGGCCTGGCTTCATAGCCTCAGAAGGTAATAATAACCTCTAGGAGGTTTCCTTCTCACACACATGTATTTTGACTGCCTTTCCTCCATCCGACTTGCGTCCTGCTCAAGAATGGCGAGG
>APFE030113992.1:0-12849 GCA_000404065.3 Pinus taeda | reverse complement strand
ATTTACAACTATTATAAGAATATTGTAGAATATTTTGTATACTTAAACCTCTAAAATCTACTTAATAACAATTAATAATTAAATTAAAATATGAAAATTATAAACAAATTTTTACTCCATTTTTTATGTGATTTTGCCCAAATTATTCTCTTTTATAAAATAAACCTATACTAATTTACCTTTCATAAAATAAAACTATTTTTTATTTAACACATAAAATGAAACACAGTGATTGTTTCCCTAATCAGAAAATAGGACTTATTTGCTGTCTCGTAGTTTGCCCAATAATCGCTACCATTATTTTCTCCAAGAGGACCTGTGATTTCTTCACTGGAGAAATTTAAGGGGTAGTGGATATTGAGAGAGTTTCCAGGCTTTAGTTCCAAATCCGCAGTCCATTCATCTTAATTATGGAACCAGCTGTGGGTGCCAAGAAAATAAGCAGATAAGAGTATTAAGTTAATTACTTGGATAGTTTCCCGGCTTTAGTTTCAAATGCTCAGTCTTTTCATCTTAATTATAAAACTCGTTGTGAGTGTCAAGAAAATAATAAATTAATTAGAATAATGTTATGTGAATTAGATTTTAAAATATTCTTAAAATTTATAAATAAAATAAATTTACAATTGCCTACTACACATTTAAACTCATCCCATTTAAGTAGAAATCCCAGATTTTCTGATATTACCTCTGAAATGAAATGACATACAACCAAGCTCCTACTCTTTACATTGCAATGCTTTTTCTTTTTCATTTTCATGTCCACCCCATTATCCAAGATATATAATTACAGTATGCCTGCCAAGATGATTTCATTGAAAATGACCATTCAAACGAATACCCAAAGACCCGCTGACAGTGACTGACAGGCGAGGCGGCATCCATGCCGACTTCACTGCTCCCGAACCTCAGCAGCTGACATAACATGTTCCGTTCTGCGGTCATTCTCATTATTCCACGATGACTACGTTCCATGTTGTAAGGTTTAAGGTTTCATTCTAGAGTGAATGAATGGATCAAGCTTTTTGTTATTAGTCCCTGCCCTTGGGCTCGCAGGGGCTATAGTAATCGGTTTTGCCCGATAGCATTAGTTCGACACAATAATCGATAAATATATTTGAGTTTATCCTTTTAACCAATCAACGTAATTTCCTTCTTATGCCTCAAACCGAGGTATACAGGCTCAAAACTTTTGAAAAAGTTAGGAGAAGCAGACCAACTTGACACCTTCCAGAACTAATGCTATCTTTGCATTAGCATTAATTCACTAACATTTAATGTTAAAGTGATATATCAGTGAAATAGAACTACTTTATAAGTAGCTGTATGTTCCATGTGTCTATCTGCATGTTGATTCGGTTGATTCGGTTTCTGCATGAGAATCCAGGTCTCTGTCTTTATACCTATACTCACTGGCTACATACTCTGCGCTCCCACAGACGGACCGATTCGGACCGATTCGATTATTCGAGAGATTCAGCATTGTCTTCGGCCTCTTCAGGTCACTGGATTGTGAGCATTCATCATTTCTTTGTATTTCCTATCCTGCAATATCCATTTCCCAAGTTTCAGTTTTCTAATAGCTGAGTATTCCTATCTCAAAACTATCATAACAAGTTTGCCTGCCTGTGTTACTAGTATATTGTACCTTAGCAAAATGATTCCCAAATGTAATTATTCTCAAAACTATCATAACAAGTTTGCCTATCATAACAAGTTTGCATGTGTTACTAGTATATTGTACTTAGATTTAGATTTAGGACTAGTTCAGAGAATTTTCTATCTAAGGACTAGTTCAGAGAATTTGCTGTGAGGATTTCCATGCATCCATATGCCAGTTGAATACTTCAGAAAAACAAGTACACTGCATAGCACTATTGAAATAACTTTATTTCAAGCTATTTCGAAGCATTTAAGTCTCCTTACCAGCTTTCTTTGCTGCACGAAAGAGGACCTCTTCAACAAGATGTTAACGAAGAGCAGGTGTGCAGGTGATGTATGGCGCAGTGCCAACAAAATCAATTCTAAAGACCTCGAGAAGAGCATCATTCCATTTCGGCTGCGATCACAAGAAGATAAGCATCCATCAGACCAAGAGCATGATGTTATCAATCTATTTCACTGGCTATAATATACCATTGTAAGAGTAGGCTTAAGAATTTTGTATGTAACAATCAATACCTTCCTATAAAATTGTATGCAAATAGCTTCCAGGAAAATCGAACCGTTCTTTCCACTGTAAAATTGTTTGCAAATAGCATCCAGCAACGCCATCTGTGAGAATCGACCTTTTTAATGATTTTTCCCTTAAATACCTACTACCTTCTTATAGAATTCACACTGCCTTCCACAGTAAAGGAAAATACATATGGCATCCAGGAACGCCGTCTGTGGGAATCGAACCCACGACCACATGGTTATTCACTGTAAAATTGCTTGCAAATAGCATCCAGGAGAATCGAACCGTTCTCTCCACTGTAAAATAGTTTGCAAATAGCATCCAGCAACGCCATGAAACAAACATAAATTTACTTTGTAATATTTGAAATTATGCAAAAAAATAAGCAGTTTATACAAATTCTGTGTGTTTACATGAAGGTCATTAAAATCCTAATGGATGATATTATAGCTAATCTAACATCCCAGGTAGCTGATACAGATCGAAACCAAAGTTTACCCTAGATTGATCTAACACTGAGCATTGGGTAAATTCCTGAATGGATAATCTCTAACCTGCTTGAGGAAACCTGCACCAAATGCACGTGTGACCTTCAGCATAGGCAGTACATCATCTGCATGGTTAAGGCTACCTCCATTCCACTCACACATAAAGATTCATAATTCAACTCTGCAACAGATTAGTTTTTTTTTTTTTTAATTCTGCTTACCTCTATTAATGAAGCTTTCACATCCAACTGCACAGTTTCACATCCATGCTTCAGATCAGGGAGCAGGGAGTTTATCCATCGCAGTCTGCAGCTCTTGCCGCATCTCAGCAGCCCTGCCACAGAGAATGATTCAAGTTCTTCTAATCAAGATTTTCTTTTTCAGAATGTTCACTTAATTTACAGGAACGGGACTTAATTTAATGGCAGCCTATGCAGTTATTGCTGCATATTTCTTGAATTCTTGCAGCAAGAAAGAACAGGGGCAGGCTATGCAGAGGGGACCCTGCGGGCTATTACTGAAAGGCTGACGAATAACCAGCAACAGGTCTACCTTCCGCGGGCTATAGCGCTCTTCGGTACTCCGGACGGGCACGTGTAATGCATGCAAGGAATTCGATCGACAAGACTAATGTTTCCCTTTTTTTAATCTACAATATCACTCTGTCTAATCGCCTTATCCACTAAATGGAGATCTTTCGATGAAGATACTTGTGGGATTGTGGTTCATGGTTGTAATTTACTTCTTTATGCTTTGGAATTTCTGTTGTTCTAAACATCATAGACATTGCTCCTAAAAGGTCGATTAGTATTGCAATCCGAATGTATATTAAAATCCCATGGTAAGCCGAATGTATATTAATATATTAAAATCCCATGGTAAGCCGAATGTATATTAATATATTAAAATCCCATGGTAAGCCGAATGTATATTAATACTTTAAATGATGTGAAACACATCCATCCTAACAAGGGGCACGAGAGCATAAGTATGTTGGGCCTTTTCTTTGCACACATTTAGATTTTCTTTAATTACTCTAAATTAGTTATAATTTATTATAATTTTCTTGTTATTTAATTACCGGGGCACGAGAGCATAACACGCTAGCAGTACACCTTCGAAGAAATTTAAAACACAGCGGCACAAGAGACAAGCAAGAGCAATACTGTTATTGAAGCTCACATTAACATTTCAATTGCAGTTATAACGCCTCCACTCTACTGAGAATCAAGGAGCCAACTTTCTGCGTTGTCGACGCCTCCACTCTACACGAGGACCTTTGCTGGCTGGTATACAGCTAAGTGCCACTCTACACGAGGACCTTTGCTGGCTGGTATACAGCTAAGTGAGTATTCATTTCTATTGCTCAGTCCGTCAATAGCTCCGTTAATAGCCTATGCAGCTAGCGGGCGGGGCAGCTAGTGCCCATGCAGCTAGCCGGCTTAGGGCAAGGACTAGCTGCCCCGCAGCACCTCTTGTTTAAATATGTTTTATTTAAATTGATGATAAGTTAGTGATTTTTTTTAAACGTTATTAAAATTTTTAGAATTATAGTTTTATTAATAGATTAGAATCATATATGTCCATTTTTAGATTTAAATATAAAATATAAATATCCTATATATTATATTATATAAACTATATATATATATTTACACTAATATATTAATAAAACTATACTATAAAATATTGATTACATTTTTCTAAGAATACTCATCTAAAAAAGACTTTACAATTAAATATATATGGAGTTGTTTATTTAGGCGGAGGAATTGTTCAAGCAGTGAAAAGTGGTTGGACTCTTGGCAAAAAAAATTTCAAAAAATCTTGTAGAGACAATGTTTGAATCCTGTTTTTGATGGTGGAAATGGATTCAGCATCATCAAAAATATCTAGAACACCTAAAATTTTGAAGTTTAACAACTGTAACTTGAATTTACAAAAATCTTTGCCAGATTTTCTCTAAATATAACCAGAATTTCCATAATTTTCCAAACAATTCCTCTAACTAGTTAAACTACAACATATACATATAACCGTTTTATATTAAATATAAAACAATTATTTTCTTTAATCTATAAAAACAAAAACACTCTTACTAACATATTATCATAAGTATCCCCAATACCTACACTAACATAACATAACATATTATGTTATCATAACTGTCCCCGATATCCCATATTACGACAACCGAGTCCCATAGCTAGTTGTAGAATATGTGTCAATTTGATTTACAATAACCATCGTCGTTTAGTGAGCGGTGCCGAGTTTACAGCATCCATGTGGTGGCGCTCAATTCTATAAGCACCAAAACCAAGAAGTGGACATAATTCTGCCGGTCACATGCCCTCTGCGACCCTTTTCCCCAGGCAAGGAAGGAGGAGTAGAACGTATCTGCGAACCTGGGCAACTAACATGTGGTTTAAGGCATAGGTAAGAGGTATTTTGAATAACAAGAATTTATTTTTAGGCATTTTATCTAATTAATACACAATAATTTAATGATAAAGTCATTAATCTTATAAATGATAATGAACCCTTTTAATATAAATCTATTATATTTAAATTTAAAGATTCGTAAATTAATTATTATAATATAGAATGTTATGATTTTTCTTATTAATTTGATAACTTCAAATTTATAGGTTTAATTAAATATTAAGAATTTATGATTTTTCTTATTTAATTGATAACTTCAAAATTATATAGGTTTAATTAAATTTGATTTTTTTAGTTTTGTAATTTTTAATATTTGATAGAAGAATGATGTGTAATTATCAAATGCTTTTGATGCTTTTGAAATCCTTGGTTTGGATGTCTATTTGTTTCAATATTTTAAGATCCATCATGTTAATGGAGAAATCTAATTAAGAGGAACAATATAAATAGGATAGAAATTGATAAAAAATAGAGTTAAAAAATGTAAAAAGTTAATGTAATATTTTCCATAATTTCACATGAAAATGTTTGGAGTTAGGTTTTTTATATGATTTACCCATAAGCAGTTATCTAAATTATTACTCTAGATTCCTCATTAAGGATTATGATTAGATATAATCTTCATCATTATATAGAGTAAATTTACTAAAGAAATAGTAAATTACATAACCATTAACAATTCACTGTTGTCGCATATTAACATAAACTAACTTTTTGATGTAACCTTGCATCAATTCCATGATTATTTTAAATCTACTAGTTAATCATATTGTTGACAATATACCCTAGGGTGAAAACTAGCAAATGTTTAATTTTAATATTAAACACTCATGAGAGTGCCCCAGTAATCAAATTTGAAGGGCTAGTCTTAATTTCAATTTGAAGGGCATATATTCATCTAGCACTTCTATAATGAAAAGCTAAAAAAAAGTTACATTTCAATTGACAATAATATATCATTTCTACATTTCATTTTTAATCAATTTTTTTTTCTATTAAATAAATTAAACTCTTAAAACTATGGCTCTTAGAAGATATCAAATTATAACAATATCAAATAGATAATATAATGAGATCTAAAAATTATAAAAAATGAATAGATTTGCAATTTTTTATAACTAAATTTGCATTTTTTAAATAACAAACTGGTTTCATTATTCTTAAAAATATCTATGATATTCAAATCATGCATTCTTAATAATTAATACATGTGATTCAACTCATTCTTCTAAATTTTAACTGAAAAAATTCCAAGCAATAAAAAATTGTACATAAAACCAACTCACCAACCTAGTTGTGGTTGATGGCTATCTAGGCTAGACCTTAGAATTACCTTGAAATCATATTAAATGAACTTGTTGTTTTCATTATACTTATAAAAGGGTTAATGATAAGGAATTGTAGCCCTCATAAATCAAAACACGTATATTGACATTGATTCTGGTTTATGGAGTCTCCCTCATACAATGACATTTTAAACAATGAAGTAAACAATGAAAAATTAGACATGAAACTCCTGTGTAACCGAGAGTAATATGTTTTTTTATTATTATCATCGATGAGTAGAGCTTATCAGAATTGCAGATTTTCCAGGAAGCTGCAATACGGATGCGGATTAATTATTATTTAGACCATTGCCTCGACTCAAGTCACAGCTCTACAAACCAATCTACAACCTTGATGTGATGTTCATGAAATTTCTGTGAAGCCGCGCACTGATATATTTTCTTGGTTCAGGAGATCACGAGTCTGAGGGTCAACACTTTCAGCCTACAGGAATAATAGATATCTGGTAATTTTCAGAAATGTCTGGCAGACGAGCAGCCCTTCACAGGGAATTTTATAATACTATATTTAAATTTTTTAAAAACCGGGTGAAACCAAAATTAAAATTTCTTTTGACATGTAATTTTTGTTGAGCACTTTTTGGACGTGCTGAGGGGTCTTGACGTGTTCAATCTTAAACACCAATTTTGAACACTGATTGGCACATATCTATCTTAAAATAAAAATAAAACACATTCTACATACAAACATAATAAAAAAATTAAATATATTATGTCTTTAAAGTAATGTTTTATAGTAAAATGTTTGGATGTAGACTTTCTATAAAAGATTTTAATGTAACTATATATATATTATATTGCTTTTGAAACAATGTGCATATATTTTGAAAAAATAAATCTTTATGATTAAAATGTTTTAAGTGGTTTCAATATTTTACAGTTTGGTGTTGTATATACTCTATGTAGCATTTAAAAATACAATTTAAACAATGAAAAATTAGACATTGTACTTTGTACTCTAAAGAATTTTATAAGTGGAAAATTTGATCCCTCTGCACTCATGTTAGATCCAGGGTTAAGATGGACATTACACTTCAATCATGTATGAGAGGGATTCCTACATATGCATGTGCATGTAGTTACCACATATCCCTCTTAAAATAAAAGTAAATTACACTCTAAATAGAAAACTAATGTTGGCTATAATAAAACAATGGATATGCTATGAATTCAAAGTAATTTGGCGTAAAGTAATTAGAAGTAAAAAAAAAATGTGAGTAAGATGTTTAAACCATTTTCATTTGTGTTGATAAAATGTTTAGATAGACATGTTATACAAAATATTTTAATGTCAAATATGTGTATATTATATATTGTTTAAAAAAAATTGAGTATATGTCATATATATATAATGGTTAAAACGTTAGAAGTGATCTCAACATTTTACAATTTGGTCCTCTATATACTATATATAACATTCAAAAATGAAATTTAAACAATGAAAAATTATGCATTGTATTTTACACTCTAAATAATTCTCGAGTCATGTGAGATGCATGATTAACATGCATACTACTTTAATCCAGTATGAGGAGGATGTTTAAGTATGTCTATGCTCATGGAGTTGGAACATGTCCCTCTTAAAATAAAAATAAAATACATTCTAAATAGAAAAATAATGCCCACTATAATAATAAAAATGAATATGCTATGCATTTAAGGTAATTTGGAGTTTAAAAAAATGAATAAGAGGTTTAAACCATTTTAATTTGTGCCAATAAAATATTTGCATGTACATGTTATATAATATATTTTAATGCCAACTATGTATTGTTTAAAAACAATTGTGTATATATCATGCAAAAATAAATTTTAATGGTTAAAAAATTTGAAATGGTGTTAATATTTTATAGTTGGGTTCTCTATATATTTTATATAACATTAAAAAATGCAATTTAAATAATGAAAAGTAAATAAAAAATTTGATCCCTCTCAGCTCATGTTAGATATGTTGTTAAGATAGATCTATACTAGTATACTTCTAGCCTAACCAAAATCTTTATGATGAATTAATTAAGGCATCTAGATGAGACTATTCAAATATATTTTTGGATGTGAAATATTGGAAAAAATTTTGTTCATACTTATTTTTACACTAAAAACACATTAATAAAATGAAAAATATTGTAAATATTTTATTGTATTTTAATTTAAATTGAGAAATAAGAAATTATAACATAGGAAATAGTCTTTTTAATAAAAAATTAAAGCCATGTTTAAGATTTAAGATTTTATTTTTTGTTATTTTAAAGAAGGTAAAGCCATGTTTAAAATTTAAGATTTAAGATTTAATATTTTATTATTTTAAAGAAGGTAAAGCCCATGTTTAAGATTTAATATTTATTTTTTATTATTTTAAAGAATTTTTTTTTAACAGTAAGAGCACCATATGTAAAATATAGTATTTAGTTATTTAGAAGTTTAAAATCTTTTCTCAAGGATTTTTATCTTTTTTTTCGTTGTCTAGAATATTTAAGCTTTAAAGTATTATTTAGAATCATTAAGCCTTAAAGTATTATCTAGAGTGTAATTCTCTGTTTTTGTAATTTTGAACCCTATTTTGTATCAGTAATTTTGTATTAGTAAATCCATTATTGTTATATCAAATGTTATAATATAAAATATATCTCATTTCTAAATTAAGATTCATTTCAAATGGATTGTGACATTATGACATGTTGTATGGAAGAATGCCTAGCCCACAAATTGTACGAGTGGCCTTTAATATTTATTTACATATATTTTCTCTTTTGCAATAAATGTTGCCTTACATCATGAAAGGTTCCACACTAGTGTATAGAACCTTGAAATTGGACATCTATCTAGAGTTTGTGTCGAACTTGTATGATAATTTTTACACCGAACATAATTTGTTGTTGAAAACCATAAATTTAATTTCCAAATGATGAAATACTATGCAATAGGCCTTGAAGTATTGGTCTAATAAAACATAATTTATCTCAAAATATTTATTTTTAAAGAGAAAACATCATGAGTAGTTAAAAGATGAGATTCAAATTTTGGGGTGCATAAGAAAAGCATAAATTACTAAATTATAATGCATTTTTTTATATTTCAAATATCTACACTATAAAACATTTTGAGTTCACTCCAAAGAAATGGACAAAAAATAAGTATTGTTATTGTACTTAAGTGTTCCCTCAATGCCTATAAAATTTAATTGTCCATGATTTTGTGACTTAACACTATGGATATGACTTTAAACAACAAGTATCGTTATTGCACCTTAAGTGTTCCCTCAACGATTGAGAGCTATAAATTTAATTGTCCATGATTTTGAGAGTTAACACTGTGGATATGATTTTAAACAACAAGATATTACAAGGAAGTAAACTATTTTGTTTAGAAATATATTTATTTAATTAAAAAATTAGTGTCATATAGAAATATAATAATAATAATAATATAATTTTAAAGTTACAATAAGTTAAGATATGAAATTTGTGTATAAAGTTTTTTTGTGGAATAAGAAACTTATAAGATTATTTGACACATCTTAAATCTTTTCTGAAGGGGTGACATTCTTGACATGAGTAGAGATTTAGATCATGTGCTACTTGCAATACGTGTCACCCCTAGTTAAATGTTGAGGCAAAATTTTGGTGTGGAATGCTTGTTGTTTTACAATTGTTGTCTATTATATGCTCTGTTCTCTAGAGTATTGTGTAGTTGCATGGTTTCTTGATCATTTTAGTCTTGTTGAAAAGCCTCTTTCAGTGGTTGAAGTTATCATCATTGTCCTTACATCTTGGTTCATTATCTTAGATTTTTATGGTTTGCTAGTCCTCTGGTCCTTTTGAGCATTGCATGCATTTTGTCTTCTCTTTCCTTTATATTATGGTTCTTATCCTCTTAGGATGGTTGTGATTGAATTTTCATCATTAGAATTTGGGTTATTAACACTAGTTTGTTTTGAATTACCTTATCTCTGTCTAGTTATTAAAATGGTGTTATAGTACTACCACTGTCTACCTATATTTGGTCTAGGATTTTTAATCCTATCCTTTTCGTGGAGGGACCTTATGATGTCCTTGAATTGTATTGTTATTTCTCATTTCCATAAAAATTTTCTTGTTCATTGGTCTTTTGGTGATGGCCTGTTAGTCTTTAGTTTGGTTTGTCTAAACGATACTTCTTATCCCTTTGTTAGTTTTGGAGGAAGGGATTCATGTTTTTAGGGTCTTGGTGTTTATTAACAGCTACTTCCATGCCTCCTCCATAAATGATGAGCTACAAGAGGGGTGGAGATGGTAATGTTGGAAAGAAGAGGTGTCGCCCCTTTGCGTATGATGTTGTGACAACCCTCTTTGATGTGGTTCCTCTAGAAGTTTGAAGAGATATTTTATTGTTGGAATTTAAAGAGTACGCTAGTTGGCACTATCCATCATACTCATAGGTACAGGGTGAGGAGTTGAGATGGGTTCCATACCTTGGTAAATCTTAGAAGAAATGACTTCATTTTCTCAATTCGCTAGACTCTTACAAGAATATGGTTATTGTATTGTACCTTGTATTCTAGGATAAGCAAACTCGGACCTATAATCTCTTTTCTTCCCATGAATATGTTAAGAGAATACTTTGTAACCTTTCGTATTGTTTCGATAGTGTGGATTCCCTTTTTGCTTGTGTTAAATGATTTCTAGTTAGTGATTCAACTTTTGGGGACCTTACGGGTCCTCTGGTTGATCATGGTGGCACTCCCACTATCATTTCTTCTGATCAATACTAAGGTTGGTGCAATCCAAAGATTTTGTTGTCATTTTTTTATACAGGTAGCATGTGTGTTCACTTCCCTTGGAGGTAATGGACTCCTCCTGATGTTGTCGATATTACGCCTACTTTTACCTTTGATGGAGGTTCAAGTGTAAGCTCTAAGGAGAATTGGGATTTGGAGCTACATTTGCATGTTTCATCTTCTTTCATCTTCTACGCACAATGAATTTATATTTTGACAATTGCAGATTATTTCATTGTATGTTTTCAACTTGGCTTGCAAAGTAAAGGTTCAATATATTTTCCTTTGAGTATCTAGCTACAGATTCTTTGTTGGATGGAAGGCATATTTTGTAGTTTCAAATTTTGAATCACCTTGATAATCTTTCCCTAGCCAACAATTGCAATTTTATGCGCTTGTTTTACTCATATTTTCATGGTTGTAATTCACAAAGGGGAGCTAATCACTATTTATGCTCAGTACATTTTTTCATTTTTCTCAATTGGTGAAGGGTATAAACTCATGTTGGAACACTTTAGTTGTTGTTTGAGAATGAGTCTCTATCATTGTTGTACTAGTGCTTTTAATGGACCTGAACTATTGTTTTGTTGAGGATATTAGTGTCTATAAAACACATAACTATAATTATTGTGCTAATAATATAAATCTTTCATTTTACTACTAAAAAAATATTTTTATATAAAAAAGAAAATTAAGTTTTTATTCCAAAATCATATATTATAACATATTTATAATAACCTTATTATTATAAAGTAAAATATATGATATAAATTAAAAAAAATTGGAGAAATAGATAACTAGTAAACCTGAAAGCTTAGGTAAAATATAAATCTCTCTTACCAAATATACCAAATATATGAGTGGGGAACCATAAATTCAAATATCTACAAGTTATAGAGATGAAACAATCATTGACTATTAGAGATGAAACAATCACTGACTATTGTGAGTATAACTAGGAAGATATCTTGTTATATATTTAGCTAAATTAACCACGTTGAATAAAGAATAAAGGGTTTGCAGAAGCTATATCATTGATTTATGGAATAAATTGTATTTTGGGTATAAAGGGCTTACTTAAGGTATATCGTAATTAATTAAAATGCAGAAATAACATTAAGAATATTGAGGGTTTAAAGAAGCTATACCATATTTAATTAATTTATAGAAAACTTATGTTGAGTGTGTAAATGTTTCTTTAAGTATACTATAACTAATTAAAATGTAATCATAATTAATTAAAAATAGAAAATAATTTTATTAATAGAAAATATTAAATTAAAATGGTTAAATTAAAAATTAGATACTAAAATTGATATTTTTAATTGTAAAACTAAATTAAGATAAAATTGTTTAAATAATAATTTCTATTTTACAAATTTTAATTAAATATTTGGAAAATTTAGTAGCATTTATAAGTTTTGATGTAATGGCAAATTTGTTCATGATATCCAAGCCTATACCTAACTTCAATTCCCCAAGTTATGATTAAAAAAATATTTGAAAAATCACTACCCTCTATAAAATCTATAATTTCTACCCTAAAAATCTTAGTTACTGGTCTAAAAAATTACAACAAAGTCCTCTTTTACCTGCGCTAGCTATTCTTTTCGGTCCAATCCAACGGTGGTATTTGGA
>APFE030113990.1:0-10846 GCA_000404065.3 Pinus taeda | reverse complement strand
AATTTCCAAAACAAAGATTTATTTACAAGTCTATCTAAAAAATTGATACATTTTGAACTATCCGTTTGAGAAAAATTTTCGACTTGGGACAAAACAGAATGTTCTAAATAAGGTGACGTATGAGCATTAAAATTGCCGAGAAAAGAATCCACTGAGTAATTGCTAATTATGCTACTGTTATATGCTACTGGTTCATTTTCTCCCTCTAATTTCATTACTATGTACTTCTGACGTAATTCTCGTTCAACTTTTATTTGATTTGGCTTACCATTGTAAGGCTGCAACATGTGCGACCAGTCAGTTGCTAAGTATCCATGCAGTTTTTCTGACCAATCCCTGCTAAGAATTAAGCCATAAAATTCAGGGATATCAGCGACTAAAATGTCAATAACTTGACATACCTTCGAGTTGGATGACAGCCTTATGGTTACTTGATTTAGTTCACCAATGACTTTGACTTGAGATCAATCTAGCTGAACTATGCGAACAACGGATTTCTGTGGTTGAACGTTTAATTTGGTGCATATGGACTTTGGTAAAATATTCGATGAAGCACCTTAATCCACTAAACAATTATGTACATTTTTGTTAAAAATTTCATAAGTAAGGAGAAAAGGGGGAGTATGAGATCTCGATCTACCTCCAATTAAAGCAATGTTTTTTGGATCAATCTTGTTAGTCGTATTAGTTGGAGGTCTTCCCATGTTTTGAGAAGCTTGAGAAATTACAGCGGCAGGCAAAGGTGCAACTAGCACAGCATGTAATTATTTCATCATTATCTTTTGTTGATGCTTTAGCTTGCTCAATTCGTACAGAGTGATGTTGGCCCTAGTCTTTTTTATGTCTTCTATAATATTGTACTTCATTTCATCCGAAACGATCAGCGTTTTAGATGGAGTAGGTGAATCTGTTTGGACTGGGCTAGTTCGAGTTGCTTTAGATGTTATTTTCTTTGTTGCGACTTTATCCTTTGTTGCAGAGCTTGCGCTCTTTGGTTTTGGGGTAGTGTGGGGAGGATCAAGCTGACTTCTACTTCGTGTGTTAACTGGGAATACTTCTTGATCTTCCTCTTGTGGGAGGATGAAATCCCACATTCCTTGTAATTCTACAACTTCTTCATCATCGGTTTGCCCTTCAATGGCAATTTCCTCTTCCTCTTCCTCAGATTCGGCATTTGTTATAGCATTGGGTGGCCTCGAATCCGTTGACGGTCCTCTTTTAAAAGCTCTGTAGGGCTTTTTTGAAGAAGTTTCTACTACCTTCTTTTTTATGTCGACCATTTCATTGGACATGGTCTTCAGAACTTTTTGCAATCCCTCCAAATCGAATGGATCTTTTGCTTGTTTCTTCTTGGACTCTTCTTTGAAGGTGACCTTCTTAGATTTACGTTCCTCTATCACAGATTTCTTCTCTAAGGCTATTATACGTTTCTCTACTGCTATGGCTTCTTTCATGTTTTCGGGTAGGGTTGTTTTATTAGCCATGTCCACGAAGATTGCTATGTTTGATGGTAATGCAGTGATATACCATTCACATTGCACTTCCTCGCTGGGCTAGGAAGCAGTAGGAATTTTGTTTAGAATTTTATTGAAACGTAGATTGAAGTCTTTGATAGGCTCTCTAAATTCTACCCTAAGGTTGGATAGGTCGTTGATTAACGTTATCATAGACCTGTCATCACCAAACTTGGTTAGGAATTAGTCTTGGAAGATGTCCCAACTGGTAATAGATCCAGAGGGTAATGAGAAATACCACAATCCGGATGTTCCTTGTAGAGTATAAGGAAACAGTCAAACAACAACATCTTCATTAGTAACCCCATTGAGGTTAATGGATAGCATAAAGTTGTTTATGTGCTCTTCTACTAGCATGCCTGCCTCGGGATTGAACTTGGGTAGCCATTTCTCAGGATGGGCCGGTATTTGACTCAAGCGTGCAGGCATTAAGACTGCCCCAGGGTTGTTTCATGGAGACTGGGCCATTGCTGAACTGCTAACAGGGGGATTTGTAGAAGATGATCCCTGTGGTTGCGAAGATGAGGTGATTATGATCGCAGATGATTAAGGAGGAGTTGTACGGATTCCACTTGGTGGATTGATAATGGTCGTGGGTGGTGGAGTGGATGGTTGACTTCGTGGTGGAGAGGTTGAGATGGATGATGTTGATGAAAGAGTCTCGCTTTCAGACCCTTTAGGTGACTTCCTTGCTCTTTTCCTTTTGGGAAGAGGTAATTCGGTTGGCCGAACACCAAACTTCTCACTCTTTAATCTGGTCAGGGGATGAGCAGGGTTATACTGCAAAGTCACGTTTCCCTGAGATTTATCAGATCTTTGAGGGGAAATAGAAAATCGCTAAAGTTTGTGAATCAAAGATTCGACTTCAGGAGGTTCAATAACAGATTGTTCTGAAATGTCAGGATTTGTAGCAGCGGTTGATGCTCTGGCGACTTCTAACTCTAGATTTAAGTGTAATGGAGGAGTCAGGGGAGATGGTGAGGGCGATTTACTCTCAGAATGGTATTTTGATTTGGATTTACTTTCCATTCATAGTTCAGGCCCTCCTTCTAGTGCCAAATATGTTGAGGGCCCCGAAAATCGGGTCAACAACAAGGGGGATACCCACCCAATCTGGACCTTGATTGGCAGTTCCTTATTCGTTTGGTATAGCAGGTCCGACTGGGGATATGGGACCAGTTTCCCAATTCATTGTGTGTGTGTGAGAAAGATGGGTATTTCTGTTCTAAATGGAATACTTCTATCCTAATTCTAATCTAATGCTATGCTATTGTGTTCTAATAAACAGAAAAACATCAAAATTTATGCTAACCCGGGGTGTGATCTTTCTTCTATGCGATCTAAAAAGATTTCAAACAATAACTGGTAATAAAGATCGTTCAGCTATTATAAGAAAAGAATTCGAAAAGGATGAACTACTTCGTATAAGAAGTTAGACGAAACAGTTGTGAAAACTTATCGCATAAATGAGCTATTCATACACTAAACAGAAACAAATAGTTATCACCGTACAAAAGTGCCAAATGATAACTTAGACATACATACTGTAATATATAAACAACTGAAAATTGAATATCACTTTAACGCATAAGCAGAAATGGTTAAGAGATAAAAGTACCATTTATAACTAGTCCTACTCATGAGCTTCAACACAATTGATTTATCTCTCCTTGATTAACATCCACTAAGAGTACAGAAGTGCAACATCAGTAGCAGATATCAAATGCAAATATCAAATAAACCCTGTTCCATTCATTCACCAAAACCTCCTCTGAGGGTGCAAAAGTGCATGTTCTGAGGACAAGTTTTTGATAAATTTCTGGACCCTTCTCTAAATTCATGATAAGGGTTTAAATACTACCAACTAAATAAATTATTTACAGAAATTAAGGATTCAGTTTAAATGACCGTCCTCTTTCTAAGCAAAACTATTTCTAAAATTAAATCTACTATGTAACTATTTCTAAATTTGCTCCTTAATGTCGCAAGCATTCAGTATTTTTCTGAGTGGAGTCGGCTGACTATCTTCCGTCTTTGGTTGAGTTAAGCAAACAGAATCTACAAGAGCTAGCATTATCTTCTTAGTAAAATTGATGATATACTTGAGAGTCATCCAATGACTATGTGACATTACCATGTGTACCTGGTAATAATCCCATTTCAACTTGGTTAACCCTTGGACTGCTTCTACTTTTCCTTTAGTCTTCTGTTTCCAGTTTGTTTCTATTGCTACTTTCTTGCAATTTTCGGGGCTTGCAGGTGACTGATTAACTAGGAGCCTTCCTTTTCGAACAAGTTTTCTTAGGGATGCACGATTAGTGCTAAGCACCGCTAATCACGCATCAGAAACTGCCTCTGTTTCTTGATCCAGGCTTCCCTAATGCATTTTTCGCCTCTTGCACCTTTTTCTCTCATTTGGTATAAAGCTCAAAATTTGTAAAAAGAGTGATTCCGTGAGCTCTTGACCCTAAGAATTAAACTGTTTGTTTATGGTATCAGCATCATTCAGTACCCATTCAACCATGGTTGTATATGAGAAATCTGTGATGGATGCCTCATAAGAGTTCTGCGGCTCTTTCTCTCCCTTAAGTGGATTAGGTGTGCCTTCCAAAATGGACATTGGAGTGTTGTCTTTCCTCCTCATAGTTTCCTACATACTGCCTTGTATAATGCTTCGTCCTTCTTTCCTGCAGTTTACATTCAAGGTGGAAGTAATGATAAAAAGACTAATGACAAGAAAACTTTAAATGCCAAAGATATGAAAAACATGCCACCTTACGTGAGCTAGTTCTTTGAAAAACACAACACCATACTTCATTAACAAGTGGCAATCAACTCATTAATTCACATTAAAATGCATGACCAACTCTTGGCTGAAAAAGTTTTCTCGAATAATGAGCTAGAACCAACTACGATGGAGAGGTCCTACGATTTTGCTTTGCGATATCGCAAATCGTAATTTCATCGTGTTGTTCTATCGCAAGGTCGCAGTGTCGTAGTATCGCAACATCGCAATATCGCAGTGTCACAGTATCGCAACATCACAATATCGCAGTATCGCAGATCACTTAATTGTTATAATCCTTATGTGCGATTCATGTGATTTTTGCGATGCGCGATATGCGATATCGCATTTCGGCGATTTTAGAGTTTTTCAATGTGAGTGCTTCTTTAACGTATGCGATGCGATGAAGTTTCGCGTCCCAATCTTGCGTTTTTTATCATTTTAACTCATTAGAAGGTACCCTATCATTCTTTGAGTGATGTGATATCTCTTAAGGAGTGAATTTTACTTTCTTCATTATGAAACTTAGGTTTTTTGTTTTTTTTAGATTCTTCAAGGTATTTTCCAAAGTCCATGATGTTGTAAGTTTTATCTAAAAGGAAATATAACACTAATTGATTTTTTAGATTTTTATTGAGGGTCCCCACTTATTTAGTGTTAGCATTAACACTTCATAAGGAGGGGGGTTGTTGGTGGCCACAACATAACCTCAGGTCCAACTACACAATCCATAAGGAATAATATTCCTTCTGCATGCAAGGAATATTCACAAGGAATATCCTAGCAACTGACAGTACATTGTCCCTCCATCTGACCTCAACTGGGTCTCTGTCTGAACTGGCATGCATGAGTTATCCATGAGTGAGTCTTCAATTATCTGAAAATACCAGTTGTTACATGCATGCAAGTATTAAAAAATTGAATCTCATTAATTTAACAACTTGTTAAGTTAATCTAACTGGACTTGACTCAGTTAACTGAGCCAACTAGTTAGAATTCATCCTTATGTCTTTAACTGATGGATAAATTCCTCAATTAATAGATAAACTGTTGCATGTCCTCACATAGAATTCATGCTTGATTTTTCACAACTAATTAACTCATGGAGAATTAATTAATTTATTTTCAAACAACTGTTGAGTTCAAATTCGAATTTGAACTCAACAACTATGTGAAAATAAATTAATTAATTCTCCATGAGTTAATTAGTTGTGAAAAATAAAACATAAAGTCATTCTGAGGACATGCAACAGTTTGTCTATTAATTGAGGAATTTACCCATCAGTTAAAGAGATAAGGATGAGTTCTAATTAGTTGGCTCAGTTAACTGAGTCAAGTCCAGTTAGATTAATTTAACAAGTTGTTAAATTAATGAGATTCAGTTTGTTAATGCTTGCATGCATGTAACAACTGGTATTTTCAGATAACTGAAGATTCACTCATGGATAACTCATGCATGTTAGTTCAAATAGAGACCCAATTGAGATCAGATGGAGGGACAATGTACTATCAGTTGCTAGGATATTCCTTGTGAATATTCCTTGGATGTGTTGAGCACTAGAGAAGGTATGTAATTACCACTTATTTTGTCATCTTTTCCTTAAATTCATAACTTCCTTGCATTATGAAATGAGCATGTGGTGAAAGATTATGATAAAGTTTAGAAGATTTGTGTGCAACGTAAAATGACTAACAATTACCCTTTTCCTATGCAAAAAAGAAGAAAATGGAAGATCGCCATTCCAAAGGAAAAGACAAGATGAAATTAACTGTTGTCCCTTTGACAGGGAACTGCATCCAAACGAGGCAATCCAAATTAGAGCGTATAAGCCAGGAAAAGGAAGAGGAGATACCAAATCAGCACAAGAGAACAAGAAGATAGCTGAGAGCTAACAATATGGGGAATCCTTTAGGATCCTTTGATCCTGAGGGATTGCTACCTTAACTATTCTCTGTATCGTTGATATCTCCACTCGGCTGCTATAAGAAGGGACAACATTGCTAGCCCAAGGGACATACTATTATTGTTTTTATGAAATTCACTATTGTAACTAAAACTTTGATCATCGACTCTCTTTAAAAGAGTGATTGACGTAACTCTATTTTGATGCTTAATATATAAATTCTAGTTTTTGTTCCATCGTTGATTCTGGAGTAATCTTAAGCAGTGCATCCCTGTAGGCTAAGGGCCCAGCCCTGGTGGATCACTTTCTCCTGTACCATTATTTTCCGATTCTTGTGTGGTTTGATTTCTCTTATTAGCTTTGTTCAATAATCTATTGTTCTTTATTATTTCATGCATTGGCTCTGTTATATTTCCTTCCTATTTGAATAGTAATGTTATTCTCTGCAACAAGAATGTTATGTTATTCATTATAAACTTATATCGCATTGTCATTCCTTTAATGAATTGATATTATCATATAACATTGTTGTTCCTTCTAGATTGTCATTGTTGTTCGGTTACATAGTAACAACACTATGTCTTTATAAATCGGTATTATTGTGTATTTATCTATGGTTTACTTCCAAAAGTGATTATTGTTCATTTGGAATTGTTGTTCCACCGTCATCACAATTGTTGTTTCTTCATAATCGTGATTAATAACTGTTGTACCGAAACTCAGATTACTGTTTCTTTCAATATATAAGTGTTGTGTGTAATATTTGATTTGGTTTTCTCTGCATTTACATTTGATTCAGGTTGTTGTTCAATATTTCAGTACTTCACTTTAGTTTGTTGTTCCATTTCCATTTACTATTTCTAAGATAAAGATTGTTACTTAATTCTTGTAGATTACACTTACTGCCTCATTCATTTTTGTATACTAAAGGTTTGCTATTTAGTCTTGTTAAATAGATTAGTTGTTGTTCCTTTTTCTATTATTTGAATTATCATTGCTTTGGTGTGAACAAAACAATTTGAAACTGTAGTGAACATTGACTATTGTTTGCAGTTCCCAGGTCAATGATATTTTCTTTGATTGCTTTTCAATTACATCAGTTTACAAAGGGAAGAGTTATTAACAATGAACCCTTTACTGATGAAGTGTTGTATTTTCTTCATTGAATGATTTAGTTACAAGCATTTCCAGTTCTTGCTATTACATTTAGAAGTTTGTTTTCAGTGTTTAGTTACCTTTGCAGAAGCACTATACTACTAGCATTACTCTGACAAATGACCACCTCAAATTGAGTACACTCTTTGAGATAACAAATCATACCTGGATTGATAATTAATGTAGGGTAAATAGAGGTGAAAAAGACCCTTTTTACTGCTCAACATTTTTGGCACCATTGCCATGGAAGAGTGTAGCTATTTGTTTCTTTTCAGAGTATTGTAAGTACCTACTAGGAGAGAGTCGGGTTTTAAAAACGGAAGGTAAGAACCTGCGTACCGAGCATGTAACATCCCTACTCCCCTGCCCGCTTTCCTGCAAATTTGTTGTTTTTTTGGGTAGAAATCAACATTTGATTTTTGTGCATGACTAAGCAAAAAAAGCTTGAAAAGAATCCTAAACTACTACCCAAGCCTGATAAAGCTAAGGGGCTGGTGACCCTTGGTCGATCGACCTTTATAAACGAAATCCTCAAAAAAGCAGAATCTCAGCCTTCAGTAGGACCTAGAAAAGTTGCTTCTAGATAACCTATTAGTTCCCTTCAAGCCACAGAATCACCATCCATAGCCTTTGTTGAGGTGCACAACCAAACTGAGGAGCAAGATTTTCAAGAAATTGAGAATTCTAGCCCAAAATCATTGCAATAAGGGAACCTTAGTAATCTCCGCGAAGGGGGAGGAGAAACAGGGGAAACTGAAGAATCTAGATCTCCTCTTGGAGTAATTCAGCCATTAAGCAGCCCATATAAGGGAAGTGCTACAAAAATCATTCATAACGAAGTTGAAGAACCTCCAGAGCCAAAATCCCCCCAGACATTAGGAACTATCATCATCCCAGACAAAGGAAGTGTTGTTAAGGCCATCCTTGTTCCGTCTAACCAACCTAAGAATACCCTCCTAGAAATCCTGGAAGGCTATTGGCACATATTTGACCAAATGGCCCAGAACCAGCCAAACACTCAAACCTCCACACTACAATATCCCATTGTAGATACTGCAGTCAATGCACCTATGAACGCAATTCCTCTCCAACATATCCCTACATTTCATGGCCTAACATCGGAAGACCCAGGTGCATTTTTGTTTGAATTTGATGTGTTGTGTAGAGGATACAACTATACCATCGATCCCCAAAAACTGAAACTATTCCCCTCTACATTAAAAGGAGCTGTTTTACAATGGTTTAGGGGGTTGGGTGGAGGTGTTATAAATGACTGAGAACAGATGAAAGGTGCTTTCCTGAAGAAATATCAAGATTATTGTAGATCCAGAGAGTTAAAAGATAAAATATTTCAGATGGTAGCTAGACCTAACGAAACACTAGAGGAATATGTTGAACGTTTTCAATATAATCTTCAAAGATCTCCTTATGCATCATTACCCTTGCCTGATAATGTATTAAAAACAACATTAATTAAAGGTATGAAGGAACAATGGATTGAAACATTGAATATTATGGGAAAAGGAGACATTTATCAAGAAGATTTTTCTAACATTATTGATTTATGTATCAAGAGTTCATGAGGAAGCACAAGGCTAAAACCAACAGAACATGACAGGTTTACAAGGGACAACAAGATCTCTAGAGAAGGAGTAACTTGCACGGGAATTGGAAATTTATTAGAAAGTTTCAAAACTGATATATTGGGAACTCTGACAATGTAGCTCAATATTATGCAAGCCAAATAGAAACAAGCAGAGGCAGAGAAAAATCTAGCAATATTCTGTCCCAGATGAAGAAAGAAACATAGCCACAAAGAGTGCCCATTAGATGTCATTCAAGTTTGCACCATTTGTACAAAAGACCACTCTACAGAGACTTGTCCCTCACTTCCTAGTTTTAAAGCAGTATACAAAGAAGTGGAAGAAGAACCAGAACCGGTGTACCTACTTAATCAGCATCGTCAATGGAAGCCGCGACAATTAGGTATGTTCCCCAATCTAGCTTCTTCTTTCCAACCTCCAAAATAACATGCTCAGCAATATAATACAATGTGGAAAAATAAGCCTCCCTTCTCAAACTGGTCACAACAACCATTTCCTTCATCATCACCATGGTCGAATCAAGCTAGCCAATTTAATTGGCCAAATTTTCTTTACACCCCACCATATTGGAAAAAGAATGCGTATCCAGCATAATGGTCCCCTCCTATGTTGAAAAGTGTGCAACAAGAAATGCTTGTTGAGAATGCAACAAGATGATGGAGCTTAGTGGAAACCTTCACTAAGTGGGCCCGCAGGCTATTTTTGGCGCAAGTCTATTTTTAGACTATGTCTATTTTTAGACATATGGATCATGTCTATGGATTGCAGGTTTCTATTTATGGATGATCGATCAAGTTGGAAAAAATAGATGGACTTCTATTTTTGATGAAAGTGTGAGTGATCACAGTGTGAGTGATCAAGTCTATTTTTAGACTGGCTGTCAAAAATAGAAAAGTCAAATATTATTATCTCACAATAATATTTGGACTATAAACTTTGTCTTATTCTCTTGGAGCACTTCAGTTCGAGCTACGGATGTGGCACATGCAATTGCATGAAGGAAATACGTGTTTCTTATGGGTTAGTTGAATATTTGCATGCATGACTTCAGTTAGAACTCAAGTGAGTTGAGTTTAGTGGACTGGAGGTGCAGTTGATGGAGTTGTGTTCAGTTTAGCTTTGTTAAACTGATTGTATTTAGTCTAACTGGCAAATAGACTAGAGATGAGTTGGGTGAATTAGTTATTAATTAATTCACAAGTTATTAACTCATAATGCAACTATAGAATACATCAGTTAACTCAGTTGCATGTCAGTGCATGTTCAGTTCAGCAGGGACAGGGGTTAGAGAATCAGATTGCTATCAGTTGTGACTATAGTTGTGCACCAGATCTTGCACAAATCAGGGGATTGAGTATGCCAATGAGTTTGCCCACATTGTAGCTTGTTCTCACGTGATTTTAGCCAAGGAAAGACATGGCTGCCTTGGAATTATCACCGGTTCTTGTGCAGGTATTGAGCAGCAGAGGCAGGCAAGCAGCGGAAGAGATTTGAGCCAGTGATTGATTCAGATCTAAGCTGTATTGTGTGTAACAGGAGGAGCTGGTACTAGATTGCTTGTGATAAGCATTGTACTGTGTAATGTTACATGACTCAATCATTAATATACAGATAGTTGGGGTTTTTAGCGAGATGTTTTCCCCGAGATACATATTGTGTTAATGTGTGAATGCTCTTGATGTTTTATTGTTATTGATGCTGCTATATTGATGATCAACGTAGAGGATCTTATGTATTGTGTATGTTTTCCGCAATAGTACATGATCAGGATAATCTCCATTGAATACGTGTTAAATTATTCAAAATTTCTACATGGTATCAGAGCTAGTTGATTTTTAGAAGAGATTTCTACAGGATATCAAAGCGAGGATTGATCATCAGATC
>APFE030113989.1:143667-168802 GCA_000404065.3 Pinus taeda | reverse complement strand
ATTAGATACATTCTAAATTTTAAATTGGCCTTCTATTGGTTGTTAATGATAAAACAGAAAACCTTTCCAAATCAGCTTTTAGAATTAACTCCTTTGTCATAGGTAGAGCCTCTGCTGCCAGCAAACGTTCATAGTTTCGACAGGGATACCTTTTAACCATATTATTGTCCATTGTCCCATTCATCTCAGAGTATGATTAACAGAATTAATTCAAAACATGTTTTTCACATTTTGCATTTCTTTTCTACTTTTCTGTTATTTTGTAAGATAAAAAGTCATTGTCCTGGTTTGGTGGCCAGCTGAGTGACAATGCCATTCACTGGCAGTAATTTAACCGAACAAGTTGGCTCGTGATGAGATCCCTTGTCTTATAATTAAAGCCATTACCCTGTTTTGGTATGCAGTATTGGTAATGTCGGTTAAACTATTTCCCTATGATCATGGTAAGCAGGCTTGTAATAAGACCTCTTATCCTTTATATCCAATATTTTAGAATTACACTCTGAGTAATCACAATCTTTGGTGAGTGGGATGGACAATTTTCTCCTTAAGAGTAAATGGATGACAGGGTAAGAGTTGAAGATGTTGAAATTGGATTAGTTCCTATTTTGATATTGATAACCTTCTTATGACCAATTTGAAAACATAAAATGATTTACAATATTTCTAAACTTTGAGAAGCGTTCACAAAAATTGAAATGTGGTTTCAGAATGCAATTATATCTAATTTCCTAGAAATTATCCCTTTTGTTTAAGACTTCTATTATTTTAAAAGTAAATATCACACTACTTGTTTTGAGCAACTCTTAAGTACAGCAAAGGTCAATGGAAGACACCACACAACTTTATTTTCTAATGTTCCTACAAACTACAAAATTCTATTAAAAGGAGAAGGGGTTACCTCCTCAATTGAAGAATTTCTTTAAGATAATGCCATTAACAGGGAGAGAATCTCTCAAACCTGATAAATCTTGTAATATAAGGTCGAATGGCCTATCTTTTCACAGATCTGAAAGGGTCCGAGCCACATCTTCTGAAACTTGGTGTGTTTTCCCTTATCTTCATGGGCTTTGTCCCATTTCAGAACTAAATCACCGACTTGAAATTGTTTTGAACCGGATAAGACTGAATCAAAGGATGATTTGATGATTTGCTGATGTTTCGCATGAATAACCTTGGCTTTTTCTCTTTCCTCTTCTAATTTTAGAATTTGGTCATGTCTAAGTTGTATAGAAGAAGAAGGGCTTTCTTGAATAAACTGAACTAGGGCTAGAGAAGGAAGGACAAGATTTGTTGGTAGCACTGCTTCTTTTCCATACACAAGATTAAACGGGGAAGAACCTATGGAAGCTTTTTGCGTTATCCTATCAACCCATAATGCAAATATTAAAGATTTGTGCCAATTTTTATGATTCTGTTCGATACTTCGCTTAATAATTTTAATCAGATTTTTATTTGTAGATTCTGCTACATTACCGTGGGGATAATAATTAGCGGAATATTTCAGTTTAAATCCTCTTTTAATAGCGAAATCAAACATAGAATTGCCTGAGAAGTAAGATGCATTATCAAAAACAAGATCATTTGGGACACCAAACCTGGTAATGATGAATTGGTCTATGAATTCAATAATTGCTTCAGAATTTGTTGTCTTTAAAGGAATTTCTTCAACCCACTTGGTAAAATAATCAGTAGCGGTAAGGATATACTTATGCTGTTTGGAAGAATGTGGAGTAATTTCTCCAATGATGTCCAATCCCCATTGCCCAAATGGTTGTTCAATGTTGACTGGTTGCAAAGGGAAAGCTGGTTTTCTTTGTCTTCCACTAGAAGTTTGACAATTCCGGCATTTCCTTACATATTCATGAGCATCTCTAAACAGAGTGGGCCAATAATATCCAGCATGGATGATTTTGTGAGCTGTTGTATCAGCTCCAAAGTGTCCTCCTACCGGTCCATCATGTAATTCCTGCAAAACCTTTTGTGCCTCAGGTTTTTCTAGGCATCTTAATAAAATTGAATCATAGTTTTGCCTAAAAAGCACATCATCAATAATTGTGAAATTTTTGCTTTCAATCTAATGGCCCTTTTTTTTTTGTAAGACAGGTTGGGAGGTGGATATCCATTTTTCAAATAAAAGATTAAGTCAGCATATTGTGATCCAGAGTCAGCGATACTTATATGGTTTATCTCTTCAGTTTGATCTGTATCACCTGATTCTTGAATGTGAGATGCTCCTATCAATAACCTACAAAAACCTTGGCCTCTAACAATCTTTGCTGGTTTAATTTCTAAGTCGTATTCTTGAAGTGTTGTAACCCAGTTTGCCCTTTTTTCACCCAATTCCCTTTGGATTAATAGTTGCCTTACTGAAGGGAAAGGAACTATAACTTTTGTATGGGCTTTTAAAAGGAAGGGTCTGTAATGTTTGACAGCTTTATATACAACAAAGGCTTGTTTTTCTACTTCGGAGTAATTCAATTCAGCACCTTGAAGATTTGAACTATAGAATGAAATGGGTGCTTCCAAATTGTGATTGTTGATCTGTGTGAGTACTGCTGCATAAGATAAATAGGATGCAATAGTATACAATGTAAAATGATTAGAAAAATTAGGAGTATTTAAAGCGGGGGCATTAATTATTGATTGTTTGATTAAATCAAACACTTCTTTTTCTGCCGATCCCCATCTAAAGACTAAATTGTTCTTAATCATAGTTTGAAGTGGCAAAATGATTTGATAAAAGTCTAGAACAAATCTCTTAACAAAATTGATTTGGACTAAAAATGACTGCATGGATTTTTATTATGAGGAAAAGGGATTTCAGAGATTTCTTTGATCCTGTCCGGATCAATATAAATGCCATCTTTAGAAACAACAAAGCCTAAGATCTTTCCTTGATCAAGAGCAAAGAAGGATTTTTTAGGGTTAAGTGAAATACCATATCTCTTGCCGTGTTGAAAGATTTGATTTAAATCATGCAAATGATTGGATCTCTCTTTAGAAAATACAGTAATATCGTCTAAGTAGACGACTACTATTTTGTTAATCAACCCCTTAAAAGCTATATCCATCACTCTTTGGAACGTGGCTCCTGCATTAACAAGTCCGAAAGGCATTTTCTGATAGGCATATGTTCCCCATTTTGTTCTGAATGTGGTTTTGAGTCGGTCATCAGGATGGACCAAAATTTGGTTATATCCTGAAAAACCGTCCAAAAAGGACATTAACTCAGAGCCTGCCACTGATTGAAGTATTTGCTCCATAGTAGGTAATGGGAAATTATCTTTTAAGCTCGCTTTATTCAAATTTCTGAAATCGATACAAATCCTGATGTCACCAATTTTCTTTCTGACTGGCACCATATTGGAGACCCAGTTTGAGTGCCGAACGGGAAAAATAATCTTAGCTTTCAAGAGTTTATTGAGTTCCAATTTTATTTGACTCTCTAAGATTGGATGTATTTTCCTCAACTTTTGTTGAACTAGTTTCTGTTCGGGAAGCATTGGAATGGTATGCTGGATAATGGATGTATCATATGTTTTTAGATCGTTGTATTTCCAAGCAAAAACATGTTTATTTTTCCGTAACAGTCTAATGAATGCTTCCTTTTCTTCCACGGAAAGTCCTAATCCTAAGTTAATGTTTTGAGGAGTTTTCTCGGTGCCAAGGTTTATCAATTCAAACCTTAAGGTAGAAATTTGGAGTTTTGTATTGGTTACAGGTTGAAACCTGTCTTTAATATCGTAAAGATCCTCAAGCTTCACCATAGGCTTTGGGATTGAATTTTCCTCATGTTTACCTCGCATTTGAATATCGCGCTCGTTTTCCTCAATGATTTTATCATCATAGGATTTTTCGGAGGTTAAAAACTGTAAAATGTCTTCATCGTGGTTGAATACTCTCCAATTGGTGACATTGTCAGGAATTGATGGCCTAAAAAGAAATTCTACTGAAAATATATCTGGGCTATAATCTTCAGAAGGTAGGAGCTTGCAAGCGACATTGGCTAGCAAGTCGGCTGCTGAATTTTGAGACTTGGGAATGGAAGAAATATTGAATGCCAAAAAGTGGGAGGTGAGTTCCTATACCAGCGACTAATAATGTTTGAGATGGTTTGAAAGACAATGAATTGTATTCCTTACCTGCTTAACAATGATTTCAGAATTTCCAAACACTTTCAAATATTGGACCTCGAGGCCAATCGCTTTATATAGTCCTTGGACTAAGGCTTCGTACTCAGCTGTATTATTTGTGCATTCAAACTCAAGCCTGCAGGACAGCATTTTTTTTTCTCCCTATGGACTAACCAAAATACATCTTGCTCCTGAGCCCTCACTAGACTTGGACCCATCGAAATATAAAGACCAAAATAAAGAATTATCTACATTCTTATTTACAAAATTCTCAGTAACATTAACACATCTAGAACTATCAGTTTGTGAAAAAATTTTGATTTTTAATGTGAAATTGTTTACTGAGAAAGGAGATGGCTGGGCAATATAATTGCCAAAGAATGATTCAGAAGAATAGTTTCCTAAAATATTGTTGTTAAATGCAACTGGTTGATTCTCTTATTCGAAATCCGTAACAGTGTGGGTCATGTGTTTCTCCTGATCGATTTTTATTTGATTCGGCTTACCCTTATAGGGAAGCCACATATGGGACCAATCGGTGGAAATATACCCATGGAGTTTTTCTGACCAATCCCTGCTTAAAATTAAACCATAGAACTCAGGTATATCGGCAATTAAGATATCAATCCTTTGAACCACTCGTGGATCAGCCGATAACCTGATTGTAACAGAGTTTATTTCCCCTAAAATCTGAACTTTAGTTGTATCTAACTGCACAATCTGAATTGAAGACTTATGAGGTTATATGTTCAGTTTTGAACAAACTGAGGCTGGCATTATATTGGATGATGCCCCAGAGTGAATTAAGCAGTTATGTAGATTTCGATTGTAAATTTCATACGTTAAGAGGAAAGGAGGAGTATGGGAATTTGATCTATCTCCAATTAGAATTGTATCAGTTGCCTCAACTCTACCAGAAGGTGGTTGTCCTGAATCACTTGCAGCTTTAGTACTGGGAAGAGGCGAAGAATGAACTGCATTAAGCTCTTTGAGAAGCAACTTTTGTTGATGTTTTAATTTACTGAGTTCAAACATGGTGATGTTTGCCTTAGTCTTTTTCATATCATCAACAATATTATAGTCCATTGAATCAGATACTACCAACGTATTAGATGATGTAGGTATATTGGAGGATGACGGTTGATTTTGAGATACTGTTGTAGGTGGCTTTCTTGTGGGTACCTTTTCCTTTGTAGTATTGGTACCTGCACTCCTTTTCTTTGAATTGGCCTGAACAGATTCAGGAGTACTTTTACTCCTGGTAGTCATGGGAAAGGCTTCTTGCTCGGCTTCAGTATCGGAGTTAAGCAGTATATAGTCCCACATTCCATGGCATTCAACGAATTCCTCTTCTTCTAATTCATCAGATGGTGTAATTGTTTCTTCTTCTTCTTCTTCCTCAGGATCTGAATCTGCATAGGATATAACATTTGGAGGCTTGGACTTAGGCTTCTTAAAATTCCTGTAAGGTTTCTTTGTTGAGGACTCTACTACTTGCTTCTTAATCTCAACCATTTCATTTGACATGGTTTTGAGGAATTTTTGAAGGCCCTCCATATCGTATGGATCCTTGGTGATTTTCTTCTTTGAATCATCCTTGAAAGACACTTTTTTGGATTTGCGTTCCTCTAGACCAGCTTTCTTTTCCAAAGCGATTACACGTTTTTCAACAGCGAGGGCTTCTTTCATATTTTCAGCCAATGTAGGTTTCTTAGCCCTATCTACAAAAATGGCTATATTTGAGGGCAAGGCTGTAATGTACCATTCGCTTCTTATTTGTTCACTTGGTTTATCATCGGTAGGGATTTTTTTCAAGAGTTTTTAAATCGAGAGTTAAACTCCTTGATTGGTTCTCTTGACTCGATCCTTAGGTTGGAAAGGTCATTGATGAGTGTAGCCAAGGATCTATCATCACCGTATTTGGTAAGAAACTGTTCCTGAAAGACATTCCAACTGGTGATGGATCCAGAGGGCAAGGAAAAATACCAAGACCCTGCTGATCCTTGTAATGTGTAGGGGAACAATCTAACTACAACAGATTCTTCTGTTACTCCCTTTAAATTAACTGACAACATGAAATTATTTATGTGTTCCTAAGCTAATGTTCCATCATCTGGATTAAACTTTGGTAACTGTTTCTCTGGATAATTGGGTAACGGATGTAAAGGCGCAGGCATAGTGACTTCACCAGGACTTCTCCATGGTGTTTGAGCCATTTTGGGAGTACCAACGATTTCCTATGGTGTTCCAGGTGATTGGAGAGGAGGTGGAAATGAAGATTGAAAGGATTGTGATGTTGGAGGTGAAGTCCCTTGGTGAACAATAATATGTAATGGTGAAGTGGGTGTTTGACTCCGCACTGGTGATGATGAGATGGAAGATGATGGAGAAAAGGTTTCACTACCAGAACCTTCAGTGTTGTTTTTAATCCTTTTCCTTTGGGGTAAAGGCAACTCAGGTGGTTGAATGCCGAGTTTTTCGCTTTGAAGTCTGGTAAGGTGATGAGGTAAGTGGAATTGCGAAGTCTGACTGCCTTGTGATACTTCAGATCTAGGAGGTGAAATCGAGAAGCCTTGAAGTTTTTGGATGATAGACTGAACTTCAGGGGACTCCGGGCTTAAACGTTCTGAAGTATAATGAGGTTGAGCAGTAGTAGTTGATCCTTCCTCTTCTCGTCTGGATACTGATATTTCAGAGTGCAAACGCGAGGTCCGAGGAGAGGCGGAGGGTGATTTACTCTGTGAATGGTCTGTAGGTTTTGACTTACTCGCCATTCATAGTGGATGGCCCTCCTTCTAGCGCCAAAAATGTTGATGCCCTGAAAATTGTTGTATCAACATTGGGGGATAACCACCCGGTCCGAACCTTAATACAACTCCTTTTCCGTTTGGGATGGTGGCTCTGACTGGATATAATGGGACCAGTTTCCCAATAATGAATAGAAGGGGTAGATGAATGATTGGTTATCTAATCTAATGATAGGCGAATAACTTAATCTATTAGCAAAAATAAAAGAACTACTGCTAATCCCGGGAACTATTATTCTTTGGAAATGTAGCGTTTGATGATCTTTGTCTATTGACAGGCATATAGATGACTCTATCAAATAAACATAGATATTTATTCATTCAAAGATTACTTTATTTAAATAGTTAAACAAAGTGATTAACACAATATTGCTACACTTATCATTTATATCATCGATACATACATGGATTACAAGAAAAGCACACTGTAAAACTCCAATGTGGAAGGAATAAAGAATGTTGTTAAAACACACATATATATATATATATATATCCGATAATAGCAAGAGTGATCAAATGACAATTCATATAAAAAGAATGAGTTCAGACATAGATAATCGTACCATATGAGCTGCTTATCACTCCCAATATCAATCGCTATTTGAAATTATTCTTCCAACGCAGAAATACTTTCAAACAAAGACAGTAGTGCACATTCACATAAAAGATTCTTTGTCAAAATCAGAATGATTGGTCCAGTTTTATAAAAGAATATCCCTGAAGTACAATAGTGCAACTTCAGGTTTTAAGTCACATACAAAACTTTACGACCCTTTCTAAATACATGAAAGGGTCTATAAATACTAAACTAAGCTAACTACCTATGACATTGAAATCCTACTTAATTGGTATCAATTGATTTTGAATATCTCCTTCACAACAATCTGGCAGTCGACGGCATGAATCATCATTGAGGATGTTTGCCTTTAAACCTGAGCTGACATATCGCAAGCATTGGCTCCACTTCGTGTGGTCTGTTGAGGCGAGAATTGAGTTGGGCGGCATAGGTGGCATCCTGAATATCGGGAATGATATGCCCGATTGCATCTGTAAGGCATTTGAGGGCAGCTCTCTGGCTGTGCGGTTTGACTAAAAAGAACCAATAGGTGTCCCATGTCAAACTGTTAATTCCTATGATTAATCTTCCATTTTTCTCTAGTTCCGGATAACATGACTGCTCCAATGTTTTAGCTGCTGCCAATTTACCTGAAGATTCGTGCTTGTGTTTTGCCGGATTTTGCCTCCATTCCCGAATGGGTTCGGATTCAATTTCGTTCTCATCTCGGAATTTCTCCAGAAATGCCAAGTTGTACTTCTTCTCTGGCACAGGAAAATGATACATTTGCCTCAAATCATCAGATTGAAATGAACCGAAGATTCTCCCATCTCTGGTGCTAAAGGTTCTGTTTGTGATTGGGATTTCCTCAATTGCCCATCTCACTACATCCGTATATGGGAGAATTTGTTCCCGAGCTACTATCCAATGAAGGAAAGAGTCGGCTAAGTCCTTTAAAGTAGCATCAGATTTTCGAGTGCTATCTGCTGAGGCTCGTACTACTGTCATCTTTGGTTCTTTGGCTTCAATCAAATTATAGGTGCTTTGCCAAGTAGTTTTGTCGAGTCCTAGACATGTAGTATCCGATATCAATCCTTTCTTTTTAGTTCCTGGATCAGTGATGAGTTGTCCTGTGGCTGGCGAAGCGGAAGCGATTGCAGTTTTCTTAGACTTCTTCCCCATTCTGATTGAATTCGTTACTTCAGAAGAGTTCTGCACAGGAGTGAAAATGAACGTAATACAGAAAATTGATAGCGCAAACCGAATATGAGTGAGATATATTGATCAATGCATGATGAATGATTAACTTAAAGTGGCCAGGATACAATCTGTGAAAAGATTTTCAGGCTTACTGTTTCATTAAATGGCCGTTAAAACCTGTCAATCCTTTAAATTCCCATTATATCGATTATTGGCCGAATGATTTGTTTGAGCGTGCCTTGGATGTTTTGGTGGTTGAGCGCAGATGAATGACTGTTTGGAAGATAAGGCTTTTAATACGAATTAATCGTAATAACCCTGCTTTAAGATTTCTTTGAAATTTGCGCTTTTGGCTTTATCGCAATCGAGCGTAAGGGAAATCTTAAATCGTTACATTGGTTCCATTTGGAATCCCCGATCGCCGATAGCGATATCGCATCGCATCGGGAGTATTAACTAGGCACTTTGAAAAGCATGCATGGTAAATCCCCGATCGCCAATAGCGATATCGCATCGCATTGGAGCGAAAGGAATTTTATTACGCCAACTTATTATTGCCGATATCCGATAGCCTATTGCGAGTTGTCGCATTGGAGAAAACCAATGGGTATTTAAGTTATGCCTCCTTTGTCATTACGATATGCGATCTTGTGATCGCTTTATCGCAATGATAAAAGATTAATCATTTATATATATAAGACCTTTAATTGGTTTATCAAAAAGGTTTTGTAATTTTTTTTTATTTTTTTTTCGGACCTTTTTTAGTAATACTAAGTTGATACCAATTAAAAGCAAAAGGGACCCATTTCACATTATAGTTTTGAGAATAATAATGATATGAAATGGGGGTTTTTGTAGAGCACAACACACCAATAAGAGCTTGCAACAACGGTATGAGAGAAGAATATGTGAGGAGATGACAACAAAATTTTGTCAAACACTTAGGCTATAGGTGACTTTTACAAAGGAGAATTTATCCACTGATTTTAAACTCTGAAATTATGCACTTCCTTCTGCAAATGAATTCCCCAATTAAAGGTGCAATGTGCTTCCCCAAACAATAATATAATGGAACTTGTATGGCTTTAGGTAACTGCTGCAACACCTAAGTTGATTTGGTGATGGAATAGTACACCAAAACTGCAGCTAAATTCACCTTTCTTTACTTCCCAAACACACAAAAAATAAGTCAACAATACACATAAGATTTTATTTGAAGATTTAAGTGAAGATTAACAACAAAATTTAGCTTGTCTCCTCCAAGTAATAGACCACACAACATAGGAGAGAACTCGACTTGTATAGGGAAATATGCACAACAATAAGGAAGGGTTTCTTTGGTCTCTCCTTGGCACCCAACGAATCACCCAATGTTGCCTTCCTTTCCCTCTATAAGTAATTTTAACCATCGTAGAAGCAGTTTGATTAGCATAGAAGAGTATGGATGCCTCCAAGCTCGATTTGTTAACCAGAGTTGTAGAGAATAGGAAATGCCAAGAGATAATTTATAAAATCAACGATAACACCTCAATAGTTTCTCAATCTCTACAAATTCCTTCTCCTTATCAACAATGAAGCCAATGTAGGAACCTGATTGATCCCTTTCCAACACTATCTAGGGTATATAGTTTCAACACCGAAACTAGCAACCTAAATGAGGGATTATGAAACCCTATACTCTTTTCTCAAGAACTCCCAAAAATCAATTTCTCAAATGATCAAATGCAAGAATGAGGAATGACTCCTCATTTCCCTTTTTTTATAACTCACTTTACCTTTTTGTCACCCTTTTACATTTTATTTTAATAAAGCCACTTTAGTGGGTTTTCTCACTTTATAATTTAAAAGTGAATTTTTGTTAGGCTAGGACCCATTTCCCATTTTTCTCCACTTAGCTTTTATAAGGTTTTCTCCTAGGGAAATTTTGTTCCCTAGTTTAATTTTCCCCATCCTAGCTTACGAGAACTTAATTAAGCTAGAAAAATCTTCCCCTTATGTCTCTTAAGCAAATGGGGACATTGTAGTCTGCCTCGCCCAATATTGCTTGCCCTCAAGAAAATTCAATCCAGGATGTTAGAGCACTTGTTCTCCTTCCCATGTGGCATCTTCGATAAGTAAATCATTCCATTTAACTAGGTACTCTTTAATGGTCATGTTCCTTAGCTTTCATTCCCTTATCTCCAAAATTTCTTCACGAACCAGAATCAACTGCCCTTCTTCATCCAATGGCAAAATCTCAATATAAGTGATGAAGTGCTTCCCTAGGGACTTCTTGAGGCATGAAACATGGAAGACATTATGTATTTTTCACCCCTTTGGAAGCTCTAGCTCATATGCCACATATCATATAAGCCTCAAAATCCTGTAGGGTCCATAGAATATGGGTTTCAACTTCTCATTTCCTTTCATTTTAAGTGATTATTGATGGTAGGGATGAAAACAAAGATATACCAAGTACCCTACCTCAAAGCTATGCTCCACCCAATTCCTATTTGCACAAATATTTTGTTGATTTTGATCCATTTGCAAATTATCTTTGAGGATTCACACTATGTCCTAGCTCTATTGAATCCAACCCCTAGCGTTAGGTGCCATGTTGTCTCTAAACACCCGATATAAAAACATTGGCGCATCATACCCATATAAGGCTCTAAAGGGTTCCATCCCAATCGACATGTGATAAGTAGTGTTATAACAATTCTCTCCTAGGGATAACCACTTTATCCAGACTTTTTGTTAACTTGGCACATAGCTTCTTATATAACCCTCTAGTTAGTTGTTGACTATCTCAATTTTCTCATCTTTCTACGGGTGTAAATAGTACTCGGATTTAACTTTTTCAAAATCAACCTAAACAAATTCTGCCAAAATCCTCCCATGAATATGTTGTCCCTATCATTGAAAATGGTCTTTGGCAATCCATGCAATCAAAATATCTATCTAAATAATAACTCCACTACCTGTTGCTGCCAAATATTGGGAAGCTGGAAAAGAAGTGTGTAAACTTTGTGAGCCTGTCAACCACCTCGTCAATGCAGTCCTTCCCCTACACCTGAGGTAACCCTGTGATGAAATCCATCAAAATGCTTTCCCATTTTTGCTTTGGAATGGGAAGTAGTTGAAGTGACCTTGTCGAATTGGTATGCTTTGCTTTATTCTATTGGAAGATGATGCACTTCCTCACAAATCTCAACACATTCATCTTAAGGCCCTTCCAAGTTAATATTTCCTTGATTTACCTATAAGTTTTCAAATACCCAAGGTGCCCTACCAGTGGTAAGGTGTCTGTTTCATGTATTTTCTTTTCCTTAAGTTGAGTTCTAGTACTAAGTAAATATTGTCTTTGTAATAAATGATGTCATCAATAACGAAATACCTAACATCCTAGGTTAGTCCATCAAAGATATAACAAGCAAACTTGTTCATGGAGTACTCAACAAGTAGGGGTTATTTCCAACCAACTAAAATCTCCATGAGAGATAGAGTGGGTGGTACTATGGAAAGGGCATCAACTACCACATTTTTCTTACACTTAACATATTTGATCTCAAAATCATATGCTTGAATTTTACTAATCCACTTTTGTTATCAATCACTCAACTATTTCTATTCTATGACGAACCTTCAGTTGTTACGATTTGTCTTCACCTTAAACCTGTTCCCCACCAAGTATAGTCTGAGTTTGGCCAATGCATGAATGATGGCCAACATCTCCTTATTGTATATCAAGTGATGCCACTCATATTCCTTGAGTTTGTGGCTCTAAGAAACAATGGTATGATTATTCTTCATCAACACGGATCATATCCATATCCCCAAAGAATCACACTCAAGCATGAATGGCTAAGTGAAGTTTATTAAAGCCAACACATGACATGAGCTCATCACTTGTTTCATCCTCTCAAAGGTTACCAAGGTTTCCTATGCGTCATCTGTCCAACTAAAATCTCCTTTATTAGTGAGGTCTATAAGAGGCATCGTTCACTGTGAAAACCCCTTAACAAACTTCCTGTAATAGTTGTAGACCACTTGATGATTGCCCTAGTTTTATCTTGGTGTACCTGCACCCTGTCTCTCCTGATAGCATGCCTAAAATAAATTATCTTAGTCATGCCAAACTCACATTTGGAAATTTTTGCATAGGGCTATTTTTCTTCCAAAATTCCCAAGACCTTGTCCAAGTTCCTGAGATTATCTTCCCAAGTCTTGCTATAAATGAGTATGTCATCAAAGAAAATCAATAGAAACTTCTGTAATTTTTTATTGAACACATGGTTCATGTAAGACTAAAATTAATGAGGGAATTGGTTAGCCAAATGGCATAAAAAAAAAATCATAGTTCCCATAATGGCACTGGAAAGTAGTCTTTGGGATGTCATGTTCCTGAACTTTGATCTAGTGGTAGCCTGAGCGAAGATCTATCTTCAAAAAGTATTTTTATCCCTTCAACTCATCTACCAACTCATCAATCCTCATAATTGGATACCTGTTCTTGCTTGTTTTTTATTAAGTGCTTAGTAATCGATACAAATCTTTAAGGTACCATCTTTCTTCTTGACCAACACTACCGAAGAGGCAAAGGGACTAGAATTAGGACGAATGTGGCCCAACCTTAACAACTCTTTGATATTTTTTTCGATCTCATCCTTGTATGATGGTAAGGGTTGGTTATAACTGCCAGAACCTCCTACTTTAATTCTATAACATGCTCAAACCCTATATTTGCGGGTCTACCTAGAGGAATATCACCAAACATATATTGATGTTTAAGGAGTAATACTTGGATATCATATAGATGTTATTGAGGTTGATCTGGTGGCTTCCTCTCAGAAATATAGCCCTAAACACCCATTCTATGTATTCATGCCACAACACTTCCTCCATGCTGTGAGATGACACTATCTTGGGTGGATACTAATGCATGGATCGCAATACTACCATTTTTCCATCATGGTTCATGAAATCTATCTCTGTCTTCCTATGATCAATAATGTATCTCCTAATGGAATAAAGCCACTAAACTCCAAGTACCACATTGGTATCTGATACATCCACCACAAAGAAGCCATTTGTCGACGATAATTCCCTATGGTTATTTTTCAATTTGGGGATCCATCTAGTGCACTACATATTATAACCACCCTGTATGATCACTGTGAGACCATCAAACTCCTATGTTGGAATTTCTCGCCAATCCACCATAGCTACATTTATAAATTTGTGGGATGCCCCACCATCAATCAATATTGTCACCTTATGTCCCAACAGAACCCCTCTAACTTTGAATGTGTGGTATCTAGGAAGCCCTAACATGGATGACATAACAAGGCCTTTAGCCCCAGCCTCTCATGTATCCTCACGTATTGCCTTGTGTTCATGTTCCTGTGCCTGCTCCTCATCCTCCCCATCATTTTCACTATATGAATAAACCTCAATGTACCGGGCCTTTCCTGCCTTGTCCTTCCTTGAACACTTGTGCCCTGGTACCCAAGGCTCTTAACAATTGAAACACAATTTTTTCTTCCTTAGTTCTTTCTAGGTCTCCTTATCTAACTTTTGTTTTTTGGTCCACTTCTTTTGAAATGGTTTAACCTATTTGTTCTTCTAGGCGAAGGATGGTTTAGGAGGAAACATACTCCTAGGAACAACATCTTGCATGTATCTAGCTCTATTGACTGCATCATGTATAGTGATAGGATTATAAGCCTTAACCAAACCATGTAAAGGCCTAGATAGCCCCTCAACAAAAAACATCACCAACCGTGCATTATATATTTCAGTGGCCATCATTTCTAGCCTTTAAAATTTTGAAATATATATTTGCACTACCGTTCGACTTAAGCTTTTCCAACTCTTTGAAAATAATCTCTGGGTCCTTCTTGTTAAAGTGTTAAATGAGCTTTTTTGTAAACTCATAGTATGAGGTTATGTTGGCATGATCCAAATTCACTAACCCATGATACCACCACTTATGGGCCTCACCATCCAAATGTAAAGTAGCCAAATTGGTGGAATCTATATATTTCATCTGATAGAGATGGAAATATGTGTCCAAATTTTGAACCCACGATCTCGCTGAACATTTTGAGGACCCATCAAAGTTTGGAATGGCCACTTTCTCCAGTGTCTTCTATAGCTCCTATTTTTGTAGCATAGAATTCTTGGCCCCCTTAGGCCTGTTTCTGCATTAGAGGTTGCAAAAATCTATGAAAGTCATCTCCCAACCTCCTATACTCCTCCAAGTAGGGCCCAAAAGGCACATATTGGTCATCCTATTCCATTTTACCTATTGTTGTCTCATCTAAAAATTGTGGCATAGCGGGCCTAGGTGTTTTTCTATATAGGTGTGGGTAGATTTGCATAGTTGGGTGTGCATGGATGCCTACCTCATTAGAGCCTTCACCATTATGGTTTGCCTTGGGAGGATTGGCGACCAAGTTGCATGCTATTTGACCCAAAAATTCCATCATTGCATTTTTTCCCTTGGCCAAGTCCTTTAGAATGGGAAACATACTATTGTTTTCTGCATTCCCTTTGTCCCCCATAATTGCCTTACCCTTTTCAAACTGTATTTCTTCCTCTAAAATTGGAGTGGGTTGTCTAACCTTGTAGTGTCTCTTATAGGTGACATATGGGTGGTCATCGGATTCATCAACTACTATTATAAACTACCCTTCAAACCTCACAATTTTCCAACACCATGCTCTGATGCCACTATAAGGTAACCCCCTTGGAATATCTCAAAATTCCCACTAAAATTTCTGAGTTTATTTAAGTTTTTTCACTTAGGTATTCCACCAAACAATTTGCATGCATATGGTTGTAGGTGTATTCTTTTGTATTTTATTTAAAACAAGTTTACATAGTTCCAAATAAATGCTAAAGGCACTTCAAACAACATTATTTTACTTGCATTAAATCAGAAAATGTACATTCCACTGATAAGAGCTTGAAACAACAAGATTAGAGAAGAGTATGTGATTAGATGACAACAAAATTTTGTCAAACACTTAGGTTGTAGGGGATTTGTACACAAGAAATTTTTTCCATTGATTTTAAACTTTGAAATTCCGCACTTCCTTTAGAAAATGAATTCCCCAATTAAAGGTGCAATGTTCTACCCCAAACAGTAATATAGTGGAACTTGTATGGTTGTAGGTAACTGTTGCAACACCTAGGTTGATTTGGTGAGTGAACGATACACCAAAAATGTAGCTCGAATCACCTTGATTTACTTCCCAAAGACATAACAAATAAATCAACAAAACACATAAGTTTTTCTTTGAAGATTTGAGTGAAGACTAACAACAAAATTCATCTTGTCTCCTCCAGGTACTAGACCACATGGCATAGGAGAGAAGTGTTTCATTGGTCTCTCCTTGGCACTCAATGAATCACCCAATTCTACCTTCCTTTTCCTCTATAAGAAATTTGAATCACTCTTAGAAGTAGTTCGATTAGCAGAGAAGAGTATGGTTGCCTCCAAGCTCGATTCGATAACCAAATTTGCAGAGAATAGGAAATGCCAAGAGATAATTTATAAAATCAAATGATAACACCTTAATAGTTTCTCAATCTCTACAAATGACTTCTCCTTATCAACAATGAATCCCAATGTCATAACCTGATTGATCCCACTCCAACACTAGCTAGGGTGTATAGTTTCAACACCAAAACCAACAGCCAAAATGAGTGTTTCCTAAACCCTATACTCTTTTCTCAAAAGCTCCCAAAAATCAATTTCTCAAGTGATCAACGATTGTGTTTCTTTGATAGACATCAAGTTCAATAACAACGAACTAGTTGAGCCAATCCCATCCAAATTCATAAATTTGTAGCCCAGCTTACCGAGATTATTGATACATATTTGGTATAGGTTGCTCAAATCTATCAATTTGAATATTCACCTCTCTTGCAGAAGTTATAAATAAGTATTTACAAAAGCATTAACATGAACAAACACCTTTGGAATAATGACATTTCTAAGACAACTGAAGCAAGGAAAGTCTGTGGTAGAGGAAGGTTTATTGACATAGTCTTCATGGAGTTCTTTTTGTAGTGCCTATAGATAAGAAGTTATTTAAGAAAGCTTGCGAACATTGTTTGAACTACAAATATTTTTTCTTTTTAAAATCCAAGTATTCTAGTGGAAAATATACAGTGTTCAGTTTTCAAGGAAGCAATCAAAAGAGTATGTGTAAACAATTATGACAAAAACAATTTCCTAAGAATGCCTAGGAAACAAATCTAGATAATGCTTATATTTTAGAGGAATTCCAAGAAGCTCTAAATGTGCTTCACTGCAAGAAAAATCAGTTTTACATGAAAATTTTTATTTCAAAATCTTGCCTATTGAAAGAAAGCACCATTTAGGAAGATGTGAAGTATTGTTTGCAAAAGAATTTGATTTTGTTCTTGAAATTAATAGTGGTAATCTTAATATCATTGTCAAAGAAGTTCAATGTTGTAGGTGAAAAATATCTGGAAATATCATGAGGTTGTATACTTGATGAGAATGGGACAGGATATTGAGTCCTAATGTTATTAGGAAGAAAAACCTCATTTGGATCAATTTGATCTAGGGGAAAAGAAGAAATTAGCATTTAGAAAGTTATTTGTTAGTAGAGTTGTTGGTTGAGATGAACTGGTAGATACAAGTGGCAGTGTTGACCTTGCTTAAAGGGAGGTTAACAAATTTTCAGAGAGAAAACTCGAATCTCGAGGAAAAATATCAGCAAATAAATTTGATCCAGATTTTAAAGAAAAAAGAGTCAACAAATTTTCATATTCCTAGGCAAATGATCAACAGGATAAAGGATACTTTCACATATAAAGGATGATTTGAAGCAATATTGAGTAATCATTGCCAAAAATAAAGGCGGAAAATCAGTAATCAGGGGTCAGTTGAGCATATCTTGGGCATCCATATCAACATATCCACATTTGCAACAAAAGATCATTCCAAATCCAAGGGATATGACTCAAGCAACTGATATTTCGAGACACATTGCAACAAATTTCCAAATTTATTTGTATTTTGAAATTATTGATAAATTTTGTTTCCAGGAAGCTAGGAGTAGTTACAGATTTATAATTTTTCTATATATTCTTGAATTTGATTATAATGAGGGTTGGATTTTGATGCCAAAAACCTCAGTTTTTTTTAAAGTCTCTTGTTGTAGAATTTTTAATCAAGGGTTTGAGGCACCATCTAATGACAAAATTTGTTTCTCATGTATGTCTTTTCCTGTGAGACATATCTTTTTCTTGCATACATTTAAGATTGTATAGGACACAACACAAGGCTAGGTGGAGTATCAACCACCCGGATAACCTACCACAATTTTATGTTGTTTACTGAGTAGATTAAGGTGATAGTATGCCACTATCGATCCATATGAATCAATAAGTTGTTGCTTATATAACAATTCTTAGATGTATTGTTGTTAAATGTAGGAATTCCTATACATGCTTCTTCCCTTTCTTAGATACTTAGATATTCAAGGAGGATATTTAATCATTTAATATCTCCTCCATTCTTCCATCAAATCCTTTCAAGCTATGTTATTCTACCATAGCTGAATGTTGACACTTTGATAAGGCCTCTACAAGAGAGGGATTTATTTGTTAACCAAGGATTGGAAACCCGAAGCAACCACCCTATACAACAACCCCTAGATCTAGCCATTGTGCTTCGTAGGCGACTATTCAGTGAAAATGAACATAAAAAATCCTCGTAACACTTAAGGGATCCCCCTTTGCTTCGAGGGCTATCTTAAACCTAAAGATTGGTCAAGTTGGTTTCTCAACGCAGTTTCATAGCCAAGACCTGCCTTCGAGAAACATTAAGACATTTTGTGCCATTACCAGGGAGCGCAGTAGCGAATATATCTTTCCCCAAAGAACGATCAAGAATAGATCTATTCTTTGCTGGTGAACAAAGACTATATATTTGATTTTGGCTCATTCCTTACAACTGGAGATTCCACTGGGTTAACGATTCCATTGGTTTGAGATGTCAACTACATTCATTGTTGTGTTCACTCAAAGTCTTGTAATGGAAGCATTGAGCAAGATTTTTTTCTTCCTTTCATCTATGATCATAAATCTTAGATGTCTACAAAGGATGTAGATTTCCAAGTTCGGTTGTAAATATCAGTAGCCTATGGAATTTGTGTTTCATATTGTAAATATTTTTCAAGTTTTCAACTGCTAGCAAAGTGGTATGCCATTTAATCCAATGCTCTCATGGTTGCACTAGAATAATGACTACTCTTGATAGTTTACAATTTCAGTTCAATAGGGTAGGGGTGTATGATTAAATAAGTTTGTATTCAACAAGTTTGTAGTAGATTAGTTGATTATGGTGTGTAGTTTATGGATGGATTGATTTTAGGAATGTTAATATACAGCAGAGCAGTTAATTTTAAATCTTCTTCAACAATGTGGTTTCATATTAACATAGTTTGTAGAACAACAAGTTTCCCCATGAATTTGGTTACAATGACTCCACATCCCAAATAATTATACATTTCAACTCCTTTCTTTTCAAATGGAGTTGTTATTCTTCAACTCTAGTTTGAAGTGTATCAATTTCTTAGTTTGAACATAGTGTAGATCACAATTTTCAAGATTTTGAAAATCACTCTGCTTGATGGGAGTAGTACGGCTGCATAAGTATGCCCATTAGAACATGTGTAGTTGTTCTATAGATATATGCAGAGTTGTTATCAGTTTTATGAGTCAAATAATTTGGATGGAGATTTCTTTTTTGAGGTGCAGTTCAAGTGCAAGTTGGTGCGTTCAGATTTTATACTAGAATTGCAGGTGATTGTGGACTATTTAATTAATAGCCCAATGGATTAGGCAATGTTGTGCTTGTTTCACTTATAGTAGCTCGTTGTTTGATGTATGGCTTAATGATGAACATAAATTATTTTAAATTAGGGAAGGTTCCAGGTTTCAAGTTTGGTATGACTTCATGCCCAATGGGTTCAAGGCACTTGGTCTACTAGTTCCCTACATCCTGCAGGGGGGGGGTAGTCCCCAGTGGAGTCGATGTTGTAGCATTTTATTGCACCATATTATCTAGAGAAAATTCTTCCAAGTTTTCCATTTTCCTTCTTGGACTGAGTCTTGGATATATGATTTTTTGGTTTAAATGATTTAATACAGGATGTTGGGTTATTTTTTTTTAATAACAATTTTAATTTTATTAAAATATATCATTATATATATTTTTTATAAAATTATTATTGTTGCTTTAAAATTAAAATTTTTACAAAAAATTATTGGGTTCATACCCAATCTCCAACTAATAGTCAAATAGAATCCAAGTTCAGGCAACAACTAGCATCGACTAGGCTACATGTCAAAGCTCAACACAAAATACACAAGCCAAAGGGAGGAGCCCACAAGGAGCATCCATGGTGCACTACGAATCGGGAAAATATCAAAATGGTGGTGTTCATAAACTCCAATACATCCTTTCTATTGGTACATGTGGGATATATTCCATGACTCAATGAACCAAGGATACGACACCAAGACCAAATTCGACAAACACATGCAAGCGAATGAAGAAGCCACCAGGGGAAAGTGCACAATGATTTGAAAGGTATTGAGGGAAAGGGTTATTATATGATCATATGATATGTTGCATTGCAAATAGGGGATTATTCCCATAACAAAAAAATGAAATTAAAAGCAGGAGCATACAAATAATTTTCCAACAATTTTGAAGTGTAGATCTTATAAATTAGAAATCAATGGTTTCAATTGGATTGTACACCCCCCAGGTCATCTAGCATTTAATAAAGGGGGGCGAGGGGGGTCCGTAATCCATGGTTTCAGCAAACCATGGAAACTGAAGTGGCGAGAACTTATGCATTGCGCACCCCCCAACATTAAAACCACTTATTGCTAAAAACCCCCTACACATTTTTCTTATTGAAGAAGAAAATAAGGGAGTTGATTGTGGGATTGTGGTGGATCCAAGATCTTATGAATTTTAGGTCCCTATAATACTAGTGTAGTCACCTTATTTTTATTGTTAGTGTAGCCCCTTACTATTAATTTCATGCCCATGTAGCCCCCATATTGTTATTGTTGTGCCCCATAGAAGCCCACTATTGTTATTGTTGTGCCCTTACATTATTATTGTTATCTAGGCTTTGATTATATTGTGGCCTCTTAGACTCCTATATATACAAAGGAGGTATTTTCATTTGTATTATCCAATAATTGTTCATTTATGTAATGTAAAGGAGGTTTCCCCGTTGAAGATGATACTTTTTAAGTAATTGATCTATCTTTTTGTGAGTTGGTTGCATAAAATTTGGAATCAGAGCCTTGGATTCTAGGGTTTCGCTTCTTCAAACGGGTCATCTTGGAATTTTCACTATATATTTTTTTTACAAGGCTTCATAAGCTAAAATTTCGACCGCATGGAGCCAAAATCTTGGTGAACTTCGTGTCCAAATTTCAGATCTTGTTTCACTACATTTTCAAAGATATGATGTGCGGAAGTTAGGGTTTTTGCAGGATCCATAATTCAATCTCAAACAGGTGACCTAGGGAAAATCGTCATAACTTTATTTTGGAGAATTAGATTTGAATTTAGTAAAAAGTGGCTGAAATTTTGTGGATTGTAGTGTTTCTGGTATCATTTTCAGGGCCGAAGGTCAAAACAATGATAGGTGTCACTCCGTACAAGTTCACTCTATTGAACCAGTTGTTAATCAAGTCATTGTGGGAGATTGGGCATAACTATTTCTTGAAGAATCCAATATCGACCTTACTTGTCTGGTTCCAAATAAACCTAAGAGGGATACCACAGGACAAAATTTTAGACCTTGGAGATCCGAAATTACAGAGATACAACATTTGCAATATTGAGATCCTAAAAAGAAAAGAAAGTGTGTATTTTTTATATTCTGCATAAATTTTGTTTCAAAAATCAGTTTGAAGTGATTGAAAGGGCATATTGAAGAATAGATATTAGAATTTGGTTATAAAATGCCTCCCAAAAAAAATAATTCTACACCCATTAAACCCTCAAAAATCTCTACTATGATGCATGAAGAGGAAGAATTGCAACATGATATATCAAAATTATGGGACCAAGTGCAACAAATTTTTCTTTGACAAAGAGAAACCAAAGATTACATGGATGGCTTAAAATGGGACATAGATGGGGCAACACAGAGGTTTTTAAAGTAGACATGGATGCGATGAATGTTAAGTTGGAAGGGTTGACAAAGTTGTTGCAAGAAAGGCTTGCCGGTGGTGACAAGGTAATCCATGAAAACCATGATGAGGACAAAAGGAATATGAATTATGATTTTCGAGACTCCAATGTGGGGTTCAAGGATCACCACATTCCAAAGATAGATATAAGGAAGTTTGATGGCAAGTATCTGGTAACATGGATACTACAGATGGAGCAATATTTTGATCTACAAGATGTGCAACCCTCACAAAAGGTACATATTGCATCTTTATATTTAGAACCCAATCAGTTTGTATGTTATAGATGGATTTGTTCTCGTAAACCACTTCTCACCACATAGGAAATGATAGCACACTATGAAGATACAAAGAGAAACACCTTCTTTAGCCAATTAATAAATCTCAAACAAAATGGTTCAATGGTGGAGCACGTTGAAGACTTCCAAAAACTGAATATTAGGGTAATTGATATTCTAGAGGAGCATAAGATTGATTTATTCATAGGGACTTTAAAATATAACATCCAACATGAGGTTTGCCTTTGGGAAACTAATTCATTGGAGAAGGCATTCAGGGTGGAGAGAAAATTTGAAAGAAAAATTATGGAAATAAGGAAGTCTACCACTCACAACTATAAATATGGAAGTGTTGTTGCTTCTAGTCTTCCACAACCTACAAGGTTGACACCACAAAAATTGAAGGAAAAAGGGGAACAATGTATTTGTTACAGTTGTGATAGAAAATACACTAAATGTCATAAGTGTGATGAAAATAAATTATTCTACATAGATTGTGAAGAGGAGGAAGGAAAGGAAGAAGAAACATCAAAAGAGGAGGATATACACTAGGAACCAACCCCAAAGAGAGAATAAATGAATCTGACCATATCATGTAATGCATTGGCAGGAATTACCGCTCCTCAAACTCTCAAGATAGAAGGATATATCAAAAAGAAAAAGGTAATAGTTCTAATTGATTTGGGTAGTACCCATAATTTTGTTCATTGTAAGATAGCCAAGGAATTGAATTTCTTCCTATATCTAGCACCAGAGTGTCAAGTGATGGTTGCAAATGGATGAACTAGAAATTTCTATGGAAAGCGTCATAATATCAAGCTAACCATGGGGGAATATGTATTTGTTACACAACATTTTGTCATCGTCCCTGTACTCCCCATTCCTTGATCTTGGAGGACCTCTACAGCGAACCCCGCATGCTTTTTCTTCATGGAGAAACTCCCATTATGTCCCTCTTCATGAGCATATCATTTCCCTTTTGCAACATTTCCCTTGAAGCTTCTGTTTTTCCCAATTTACAAGACCGATGCTAATGGCCTTTGTATCCCCCACGCCAATGTGCAGAGATTAGAACTATTCACCACGCTGATCGGTGTGACTAAGCTGTGTTCTAGTCGCGCCGGTCCTGTTATGGAAAGTTTTTTAAATTAGAACTGAAGCTTCCATCTCTAGAAGCTCCGTAATAGAAGTTTGGTAAATGGTTTGGCCGGATGGGGTCGAGGATGATAGTTTGGGCTCCTTTCCCCTATAATGATGGAACTACCTCAACAGATAAGTCCTTCTCCCATGAGAAGAGGATCCATCTCCCATCCATATTTCCTATATAAAACTCCCTTCTTCCCAAGCACAAACTAGCGACATAGTTAGAGTGTTGGCTGAGTGTGAGTATGCTATTTTGATTTGACAAGCAAGCTATTACTAGTTGTAGCCATCTAGTTGTGTGAGGGAGAAGTGTGTTTGGTTTGGAGTGAAGCCTAAAGGGAAGATTCTTTAAACTATTGTAGTTTGAAGCCATCATGAAGTGCTAGAAGAAGTGTGTGGGAACCTGGTCTTGTCAGAGGAAGACTGCGATGTCAAGACGAATGACTGTAATCTATCTTTGATATTAATATATGCAACTATCGATTGATTTCCTACATGTTTTGTAATATTACATATTCATGTCTTGATGCTTCTTGACTCATTAAGTAGGTTGGATTTCAATTTTTCTATTATTATGTTTGTGTGTTGTTGTTGTTTACTTGTTTCAGGAGCTTGAAGAAGGAAGCGAGAGATTTTTGGAGTGAGCAAGCGAGGACATCGTCAAGCAGGATAAGCGACCAAGAGGTACGCCCTCTTGATTGATCCTAACCTAAGGAAATATTCCATAGAATCTATTTGTCGTGGCTAGACCCATTATCAAGCTAGAGGAATTCGTTCGTGTCTGCACTTATAATTTTACTTCACCACAAATTAGCGACTCCACTTGGGAGATCCCATATTTTTGTCTGTTTTAGATTTCATGATTTCGTGAGAACTTTGCTAGTTTCGCGTTTTCCCTTTTGTTTTATTGCTTTTCTCCTGCTTATTGGCTTAAGTCCAAAAATCATAGTAGCAGATTTGGTCCCTGTTTTGATTTTTTTTTTCTTACTTTCCTCGGACATCGCATTTAATCAGCTGACAGTCCCGTCGATCAGCTCGAATTGCAGAGGAACAATCGCGTCGACTCGCCTCTGGCACTTGTTGTCAGTTAGGCAGTCACACTGATTCCTATAAGTGAATATTAGGGCTAGACCCCAATATTGGCTAGTGTGTTCTGATCTTGTGTTTTTGACCCTGTGAGCCTTTTGACTGTTTTTCTCCCTGATTAGAAAGCTACTTTTCGTTTGGTTTTGCTTGCTTGTAGGCTTGTCATCTTGTTGTTTGATTGATCGAGTCATTGAGTGTCCAGCGACACTAGGACATCTAGCTAGTCATCCTTTCAGTAGTTTGTGGAATCATCGAGTCTAGTTGAGGGTGTGTTTGCTCTTTGCATTTGTTTTTGGTCGCTTGTATGACTTTAACCTTTTTTTGCACAAGTTTGAAAAAGTTTTGTTTACTAGTTTGAACGTCTCTTTCCGGCATAGATTACATTATCAGTCTTGTGTTTGGCAAAGTCGATGCTTCGTCAACCTAAATGAACTTCTCTTTTCATGTTTTCATCTGCTTGAAGAGCTCATAGTCTCGAAAATTATCTCATTGAAAGATTGTATGCGAAAGTTTGTCTCATTGTTTCATGAGAAAATATGAAATTCTAGCTTGTTGCTCCATTATGATTTGCATATATTAGAAACTAGAATAGCGTCAACATTTGAAAAGAAAGAGAATTTTTTTCATTTCAAAAGGACTAATAGACAAGTGCTTGTCAGGAAATTAGGAATTGGAATGCAT
>APFE030113989.1:114857-136843 GCA_000404065.3 Pinus taeda | reverse complement strand
TCTTGCAAGCATTTCCTTTTTCCAATCACCCTCTGCACAGTAAAAAACAATTAAAGCACAAGCATAATAATTCTGCCAACTCACTCAAAAATACAAAAAGATGTTTCTTTTCAGATTTCACTTCAGAAGTAGCTTAGACACACGCACTTAACCTTCCCAAGAATCAATGACATCTTTTTTAGTAGCTTTCATCATTTTTCCTTGCATCAGTAGGGCTAGTTGGTAAAACTAGGGTTTGCTAGGGTTTGCATTTCCTTTCAGCTTTTAGCTTCTTTCTGCAAGTATATAGCCTCCTTTGAGTTAGCTTTCATCCATCAGTTAAAAGCTTCTTCTAAGAGCTCATAGAAGTTGTCTTAAGCTCCTAGCGGATTTGTGCCAATTGATAAAGTGACAGCCGCGACAAGAGCTAGTACTTGTGCATATAACACCGTCACTTCCAAGTTTGTTACGAACTACCAGGTTGATAAAAGTAAAGAAGGGAGTTCCAGGAGTTGCATCATTATTGCTGCAATACTGGAGCCCACCACAAGGCATGATTTGCATTTTCTTGGATTATCGAGATCTTAATCGTGCTTGTACTAAAGACAACTATCCTACTCCCTTCATTGATCAAATCATTGATGAATGTGCCGGGAGCAAGATTGTTTCCTTCATGGATGATTCTTCTAGTTACAACCAGATCAATATCGCACTGGCTAACCAAGAGAGGACAACCTTTATCTGCCCATGGGGTACGTTCGCATACAAGAAGCTCCCTTTCGGCCTAAAAAATGTTGGGGCCACATTTTAGTGGGCAATGTCCTATGCGTTTCATGATATTCGCAACATTGTCCAGCCTTACTTGGTTGACCTTCCTGCCCATGCTCGTAAGCGACAAGATCACCTAAACCACCTTCAACATATTTTTCTACGCTGCAAGAACTACAACATCCGATTAACTCTGCACAAATGTGTTTTTTTCATAGAATCATGATGACTTCTCGGCTTCATCATTTCCAAGGATAAGATTCGCCTGGATTCCTTAAAAGTCGAGGCCATTGTAAATTTACCCCCTCCATCTTCATTGCACCAACTCCAGAGCCTCCAGGGAAAGGCCAACTTTCTTCGTTGTTTTATACCCAACTACGTCGAGCTAGCTACGGGATTTACCTGATTGCTCAAACAAGGAACACCCTTTGTATGGGACAAGATAGCCCAAAATATTTCGATGAACTTAAGGCTGTCATCATAAATGCTCCTCTGTTGCATCTGCCAGATTATTATCAAGATTACTTCCTTTACCTAGCCGTAGCCCCTAGCACCATATCTATGGTGTTGGTTCAAGACGATGAAGAAGGTGTTGAACACATCATCTACTACCTGAGTTAGAATCTCCTCGACACTAAAATGCGTTATGCCCATGTCGAGAAGTTGGCTTTGGCCACCATCCAACCTGTTCAACGTTTTCGGCATTATATTCTCTTACGAACGACTACAGTGATTTCTGAATGCAACCCTATGACCTACATCTTGACTCGTCAGTTGCTGGGGGGAAAGTATTCTAAATGGATCATTACCCTGCAAGAATTCGATTTGGTCTTCATTATGGCCAAATCTAAGAAGTCACTTGTTTTCGCAGAATTAATCTATTCCCTTCCCTCCAAAGCTCTCCTTGCTGGTGCAGATGAACAACTCCCAAACGAGACCCTTTTCCTGATTAGCACCCTTGATCCATGGTACGGTGATATCGTCATGTATCTCGAAACCTCCAAATTTCGGTCCGTGTTGACCAAAGATGATTGTCGAAGGATTCGACATCATTCTCAACCCTACCAAATTATTAGTGATACTTTATACCATGTCGGCATCGATTCTATTCTTCACTAATGCCTCACGATTGAGTAAGCTGAAAGAGTTCTCAATGATTGCCACTTCGGGGCATGTGGTGGTCATATGTCTGGTTATGATACAACTCAGAAAATCCTTTGTGCTGGTTATTTTTGGCCGTCCATCTTCAAAGACTACATTCTTGCTGTCTGCAAGTGTCATGAATGCCAACTCTACCAACACAAGATGCACACCCCACCAGCTCACCTACACCCCATCATTACTGTTGGTCCCTTTTCCAAATTGGGCATCGATTATATGACATGTAACCCTCGTTCGGCTGGGGGGCATGGCTACATTATCGTTGCTGTGGATTACTTCACCAAATGGGTTGAAGCGATGCCTACATATTTGGTAGATGGTAAGACGACATCTCAATTCCTTTTTAACCATGTTATTTCCACGTTCGGCATACCCCAAGCCATTGTCATAGATCATGGCTCCCACTTCAAAGATTACATGATGGCAGAACTGACATCTGCATTGGGCTTGTGCCATGATGGATCGACCCCATATTACCCTCAGGCCAACGACCAAGTTTAAGCCATGAACAAATTTTTGGTCACCATGCTTCAGCGTACTATTGGGATGCACAAGTCAAATTGGCATCTCATGCTTTTTTTAGCTCTGTGGGCCTACCGAACTTCAACCAAATACGCCACTGGTTTCACACCATTCCAGCTGATCTATGGTTTGGAAGCAAAATTGCCGATCGAATGTGAGATTCCTTCACTTAAGTTAGCTGTCAAACTCCTCCGTGAAACATCACCTCAATAGGAACACATCTTATATTTGGAATGACTGGACGAGACTCCCCTCGTGCTTTCTCTGAGGGTGATTTGGTCCTGATATATGATCAAGCTAATGATAAGCTGGGGGAAGGCATGTTCAAACCTATGTGGCACGGGCCTTATATTGTAAAACATGTTTTGCAGAAAGGATCCTATGAACTTATTGATTATGAAGGAAATCCTCTCGAAAAGCCCCGAAACAGGCTTTACCTCAAAAAGTACTATGCTTAGGTCATCTTGCATGGTTACTTATGTACATTAGTGTGATTCATTTATGTACAGTGTGGTTTTTTGTGGAAGTTTTCAAACAACTTTCCTGTTTACTATGCTTTTCATGCTTTGCAGATGTCTGCAATTCCTCACGTTGATTTTGCCGACGGTGCTTGCTGAAGTACCCAGAACCTATCATCCGCGACATGGGATATCTATAACCCTAGCAATGATTTGGTTGACCTTCAAGGCATCTGCCGAGGTTGTACAACCAACAAAATTGATGAAGTGCGGTCATCGAACTGTTATTAGAAGCCATTGCTCTGGGCATCAGAGAATTGGTTGTCAACCTGGATTCGCAGCTTGTCTTCCTTCAACTCAACGGGAAATATTCCGTCAGGAACCCTCAAATATTATGAGTGTATCTCCGTATCCGTCTGTTGGAAAGGCATTTTGATTATATCACATATCATCATATTCCTAGACACATGAATACATTAACATATGCATTAGCTAATTATGTGTTGGATAGACATTTGAAAAACATGTAAAAGATAAGACAAACCTTTTGTACCATAATAGACAGGAAAATATAACATATATAGATATGTGAAAATGTTTAATACATCAAAGCCCCAAAAAATAATATGTATGTCTCTAATAACATCAACAGCTCGCAGGCCTCGTACATCCTTGTCATGCAAGCCTAAAAAAATATGTAAGTACTGGACCTAGGAACTACTCAATATGGTGGTCATGATAGCATGAGACAGCTAGTACTACACGACTCAACAATCAACGAATTTGATTTGAGACTCCCACTGTGTGCCTCTGGTACCGCCGAGGCATGTCTCCTATCTGAGTATACTCGGGGATACCACAAGTCAACCCCTCGAGGTTCCTCGCAATCTCCTCCTCGTTATCACTCCCTTCTTGATAAGGGGTGAAAACATTAATAGGACAGGGATAGTGCCTGGCAATCGGGGACATCCCGGCTGGCTACTCTAGTCCAACATTTTCATACACAAGGAAAATGTTATAAGCATGCATCTAGTAAAACCAATTAAAAAACATCAAAATCAAACTTTGGTTTGGTTTTTCACCTTCGTCATTGAAGTCCTCCCCATGTGGGAAGGGCATATCTGGGTCTCCATGAAAATCAGTGTCGTTGTATGACTAGTCCTCCACGATGATTTTTTTCATCGTAACCACGGAAAGAATGTTGGTCGGTAGGACATCTGCTGACCCCTAGTGATCCTGGGCATCAAACGACTCCAGCGGGCCATCCGCAGATCACGTGGCACAGGAGGATCAACCTCAGTCAATTGATACTGGAACAATGACACTTGTTCTAGGAAGAAGGTCACAAGTACTGATCCAAAGCCAAATTGCTTCAGATTTCTTGCCTTCGCCTTGGACATCTGGCACTTGATATTCATCTTCATGGCCTCTGCCCAGTTGAAGATCGTGGGAGTTGTGCGGTCTATACCATAAAGGAAATTCGACTTATTAGTCTCATGTTCCACTTGGGGCCCCGTCACTCTGTTGATGGTTAACAGAAGCACCCTCAGTGTCAAATCCCGTACACTGGGAATCTCAATCCTCCCGCTTTTGGATTTCAAGACCTCAGGAAAATGCATGGCAATTAGGGAAGATATGATTGCCCTAACCGGACGTGATCCATACAAATTCATTGGCTCACCTCTGTGAGACAGCCTAGTGATGAAGTAAATGTCTGAAGTTGTCAACTCCAGCTCCTGGTCCCCAATGACAAAAATCTCATGATTGATGTCCCAAAGGATTATCAAATGCTGAAGCAATTCAGGTTGGGTCCACATCCCTGGTGTAAGGAAAAGTTTGAGGAGACCAAAAGCCCTCAAAGCCTCTAGGTAATTTGGATCATTCATTACCTGGGTGTCCATAACTTCATATTTTCTTTCCTTCCAATCCACCATTTTCGACGATTTCTCTCCTGCAAAAGCCATTTATTTGAGTCAATCATCAATTTTGGTAGATAAAAATCAAGATTCAACGGTCAGTTCTTGAGAAAACTTGTTTTTTCCCTATCCACGGTGTCGACGTGCCTATTTTAGAAATATTTGCACTGGTTGGCGCGGATGGCCATGCAAATAACACTCGGCCGGCGTGATCCCGTGCCCGGAAATCACGCCGAGCGAGGGCGAATTTTTTTCTCAAAAACCTCCCTAAAAGTACCAAAAAATGGTTAAAATCATAAATGAATAGCATGAAAATGGAGCTTAGGGTTTTGCCTATTACCTGAAACTGACGGCTCGTCGATTGGCCTCCAGGATCTCCCACAATCCGCTCCAGAAAAACTAGGGCAAAAGTGGGTAAAAGTCTTCACTGCAAAGGTAAAAAGGTAAATGGTAAAATATATTCACTTTTCCTCTATTTATTCATTTTTTTCATGAAAATATCAGGGTTTGTAAATATTTTTCACCTAATTTTCCTCAAGGACTCGATAATACACATTGCCTTGCTTTTGCAGTAATAGGTGATGGATGTTTGATGATGGCGATGAATCATATTTCAAATCTTTTCTCGACTCGTTAAAATCATATGAAAATATCATCGAGTATTTTCCCTTTTTGACTCATTAAAGAAATAAAAATGGGGGTTCTACTTTGAGCTCTTTTCTGACCCTTTGAAAGCGAAAAGATGGCTGAGCCCTTGTCGTTTCAAACTCGTTAATAGATGTGAAACGTCATGCGCCCAGTATACGTTTACCCCCTTTTAGGCTGGGAGGCACTATTTATGAAAATGTACTCCTTGACTGAAATGGTCAAGCGGTTCTCTTAAGTATTGTTTTCTACCTTTTCGGGCTTGAGAGACACAAATATATGAAAAGGGACCATGTGGAGTTTTTTTTTACGTGTCTTTTTCAAACTCTCTAAACATGAAAAAGATACCAAGTTACACCTTTGTCAGACTCGTGAAACTATTAAACGACATCGGATTCATCACCGTGACGAACACAGGCTTCTCCTTCCTAGGGATTGTTAAACTTACTAGGTTGGATTCCTCCGAAGGATGAACTTACAGTGCAAGCACATGCTATCCCCTTCAAGCTTGCGATAAAAAATAATTAGGGTACTCGCCAGAAAGGGTGGGGGAAAAATTTGGAAATCTATCGAGTTGTGTTGGTAGCTCATTCTTGAACATGAAACTCTCTGCTTTGTGTCGGGTTGGAACATCCTCCTTTACATCGTTGACCTTCTTGGATTTGGGACATTCATTTTTTCCTTCCATCTGATCTTTGCTATGTCGCCATGATTAGTTCAATTTGCTTGTGTATACTTGCCAGAGCTAAAATTGTTGCAAATTGGTAGATGGGAAGAGTTGACAAAATGGACTTGATTAGGTTTACTCTTTTGGCTAAATTAAGCCAAATCATTCCCCAAGTTTGTATTTTTTTTCATTTTCTCCATGTATTTGTTCGACAATTCTGCTTTTAGATTTTCTTTTGTTACTGGTAGTCCCAAATATATAAAGTGGTTCCATTTTGCCTCCACCGATCCTATGGATCCAAAAGCTGTCAAAATTCCAGTTGTGTTGCCGATATGTTCAAGAGTTGTCCTTCTGTAGTTACACTTACCTCTATTTCTTTGTATCATCCAAAATCATTTTTCATCTGCTCGTCTCATGTCGATGATGTGGGATTCATCGTGGCCCTCCTTCGTTCACTTTCTGTCGACATCAACTCATTATTTGGGAAGTTGATTGAGAGACTCCCTTCCATTACCTTAGAGCTTGCTTGCCTCAATGGCAAGTTCTTCACACTCGATGACAAGTTCACGTCATTGGCTTTCAATCGAGTGATTTCGCGGATGTTTGACTTCAGTTCCTATATTCACATTCCGTGAATTGTGCTGATAGTACCTTGAGGGCCATTTTCATTATTGGTGGTATCTCTCGTGCTTGTTAACAATTTACATCATTGACCGGTAATCAAGCAACTTTCTAGCATGTTCGACATCAACAAATCTATTCGCATGTTAGAATCTGACTTTGATTGGGTTGTGTTGGAGCGCAAGACCCTAGACTCAGATTACAAGAAGTCCATGTTGCAAAGTGGTGTGACATGGTTTATGATGATATGAATGTCTCTTTTAGATGGCTGGCTGTGACTAGACCATGAGTTATCATATGTGATCCTTCTCATTATTGGATGGCTACGACCATACCTTGTTTCCATTATGATCCTCTTTGACGGATGGCTGTGTCCATACCTGGATCCATTTACATGATCATTCTCTGGATGGCTACGTCCATGCCACGATTCATGTATCATTTGACAGAAATCTCAGTCTATGTATATGTATATGTACTTGCTTGCAGGTTTTCTGACGATAGACTAATTCCCCACACTGATTTATAAAGAATTTCATCCCTCACTCTGGTTCGACCTTCATGCTTTAGGAGGCATTTGCTACACAAAATTTTGTCACTGTCCTAGACTACCCATTCCTTGATCCTGGATGACCTCTACAGTGAAACTCACATGATTTTCCTTCATAGAGAAACTCCCATTATGTCCCTATTCATGAGCAGATCGTTTCCCTTTTGCACCATTTCCCCTAAAACTTTTGTTTTGCCTAATTTACAAGACTGGCGCTAATGGCCTTTGTCTCCCCCACGCGCGATGTGCAGATATTAGCACTATTCCCTGCATCGATCGATGTGACTGAGCTGTGCTCCAGTTGTGCCGGTCCTGTTATGGAAAGTTTTTTAAATTAGAGCTGAAGCTTCCATCTCTAGAAGCTCCATAATGGAAGTCTGGTAAATGGTTTGATGGGATGGGGTCGAGGATGGTAGTTTGGGATCCTTTCCCCTATAATGATGGAACTACCTCAAGGGATAAGTCCTTCTCCCATGACAAGAGGATCCATCTCCCATCCATATTTCCTATATAAACCTCTCTTCTTCCGAAGCACAAACTAGTGACATAGTTAGAGTGTTGGCTGTGTAAGTATGCTATTTTACTTTGACAAGCAAGCTATTACTAGTTGTAGCCATCTAGTTGTGTGAGGGAGAAGTGTGTTTGGTTTGCAGTGAAGCCTAAAGGGAAGAGTCTTTAAACTATTGTTGTTTGAAAACGTCATGAAGTGCTAGCAGAAGTGTGTGGGAACTTGGTCTTGTCAGAGGAAGACTACGATGTCAAGACGAATGGTTGTAATCTCTCTTTGATATTAATGTATGCAACTATCGTTTGATTTCCTACATGTTTTGTAATATTACATATTCATGTCATGATGCTTCTTGACTCATTAAGTAGGTTGGATTTCAATTTGTCTATTATTATGTTTGTGTGTTGTTGATGTTTACTTGTTTCAGGAGCTTGAAGAAGGAAGCGAAAGATTGCTGGAGCGAGCAAGCGAGGACATCATCAAGTAGGATAAGTGACCAAGAGGTAGGTCCTCTTGATTGATCCTAACCTAAGGAAATATTCCATATAATGTATTTGTTGTGGCTAGACCCATTATCGGGCTAGTGGAATTCGTTCGTGTCTACACTTATAATTTTACTTCACCACAATATTGAATAGTCCAATGTTTTCCATTCCAATGGGTTGTGCTGATGTTGTACTAGGAGTCCAATGGCTACAATCTTTGGGGACGATAGGTTTCAATTCGCAAGAACTTTTCTTGAATTTTTTTGGGAAGGAAAGGAAGTTGAATTATGGGGTATCATAGAGAAACCAGGAAAGATAAGCAGCTCTAATGACATGAAAAATATCCCGAAGAAAAAACAACAGGAAGTAATTGGACAATTATGCTCACTAGAGGTTCAAACATCGAAATCATCTATTTGTCCAGATCTCCAAAAAGATTAGATAATCATACCAAGGTGTTTGAGACTCTCAAATGCCTCCCACCTATTCGTGATCATGATCATGATATTCATTTGATTCCAAGAAGTGTTCCTCCAAACATCAAGCATTACAGATATCCTTATGCCCAAAAGAGTGAAATTGAACGTATGGTTGCAGAAATGCTAGAGGCTAGTATAATTCAACCTAGTCAAAGTTCTTGCTTTGCTTTAGTAGTATTGGTGCACAAGAAGGATGGGATCATGGTGTATGTGTCTGGGTTATAGGGAGCTCAACAAACTCGCTATTAAAGATAAATTTCCCATTCCTGTCATTGATAAATTGTTGGATGAATTACATGGAGCAATTTAATTCAACAAGTAGGATATCATCAAATTAGAATGAAGACTGAAGACATTCTGAAAACAACACTCAGAACTCATGAGGGTCATTATGAATTTTTGGTCATGACTTTTTGCCTTACCAATGCATCTTCCACATTTAAAGGTTTGATGAATTCCATTTTCAAACCCTTCCTTAGAAAAAATGTGTTAGTATTTTTTGATGATATACTAATCTACAACAAGGCTTGGAAGGATCATGTTCAGCACGTTGACAGGGTGCTCAAACTATTGGAGGAGAAACAATTATATGCAAAAACCTCCAAATGTTTCTTTGGAGTATAGGAGGTGGAATATTTGGGACATATCATATCTCATGAGGGTGTTAAGGTAGACTCTAACAAAATTAAAGCCATTAAGGAATGGAAAATCCGCACAACCATAAAGCATCTTCAATGATTTCTTAGGTTAAAAGGGTATTCACAAGTTTGTTAAGAATTATGGGATAATAGCGACACCTCTAACATCATTACTGAATAAAGATGCATTTTCTTGGACTCCAGAAGCAACGAAGGCCTTTGAACATCTTAAAGAGGAAATGTTCCAAACATCGGTCTTAGCTATGTCAGAATTCACAAAAACTTTTATTGTGGACTGTGATGCCTCAGGAAATGGAATTGGCATTGTTTTAATTCAAGGAGGAAGATCCATTTCTTTTGAAAGTAATCCAATCAAAGGAAAGTATTTACAGAAACCTATTTATGAGAAGGAAATGTTGGTAATACTACATGCACTAAAGCAATGGCAACCTTACCTAAGGGGAAGACATTTGAAGGTAAAAACAGATCATGATAGTCTTAAATATTTTTTCGAACAAAAATTATCTTCAGAAGAGCAACAAAAATGGGTGACAAAGATGTTGGGTTATGACTGTGAAATCATCTACAAAAAAGGGAAGCAAAAGATTGTTGCATATGCACTCTTAAGAATGGATGAGGATGTGGAAGCATTTATTTGTACCTTTTCTATTATCCAACCTGAGTGGATAATCGAAGCAAGGGATGAATGGAAGAATGATGAAGAGGTGTGCTCACTCATTCAAAAGTTGCAGTAAGGTCCCAGTAAAATTGATACTTTTAGCTGAAAAAATGATTCATTATGGTACACAGATCGCTTATATATTTGTAAGAATTCCCAACTCAAGCAAAATATTCTTTTGGAATTGCAAACCTCTCCCTTAGGAGGGCACTCAGGATTTTTTAATAATTATCATAGGATCAAGAAGGAATTTTTTTGGGATGGCCTTAAATTTTATATTCAGATGTTTGTGGTAGAATGTTTGATTTTCGAACAAAATAAACTTGAGATAATTAAGACCCCAGGTTTGTTACAAACTTTATCCATTCCAATTCAGCGTTTGGGGGAGGTCTTAATGAATTTTATCACAGGTTTACCCAAGTCTGAAGGAAAGAGTGTCATCATGGTGGTAGTTGATAGGCTTACTAAGTATAAACAATTTTTTGCATTATCTCATCCTTTTAAAGCCAATACAGTTGCTACTGAATTTATGGAAACAATTCAAAAGCTTCATGGAAACTTAAAGATTATAGTAACTGACAAAGATCCCATTTTCACAGGAAATTTTTGGACAAAATTATTTTCTTGTCTTGGTACTCAATTAGCTCATAGCTCATCTTATCATCCTCAATCTGATGGGAAAATTAAGATAATGAACAAATGTTTGGAAGGATATCTTCGTTGCCTCGTATCTGATAAACAAACACAATGGGTCAAGTGGTTACCTCTAGCTAAATGTTGGTATAACACTTCCTTCCATACTGCAGCAAAAACGACTTCATTTATGGCACTTCATGGATATCATCCACCATCCATCACATAATCTTTAAGAGAAAATTCTAAGGTTCAAATAGTGGAAGATATCAACAACAAGTTCTCAAAATCTTAAATGATAATCTCACTATGGAACATAATCGAATGAAACAATAAGCACATCAACATCGCAGTGAAAGAAGTTTTGATGTAGGTGACTGGGCATTTTTATGGCTACAACGATATAAGCAAATGTGTCTCAAGCAAGCTAATAAGGATAATAAATTGTCACCCAAGTACTACGGTCCTTACAAGGTGTTGCGAAAGATTGGTACTATGGCATACAAATTGGAGTTTCCTACATCTTCCTAAGTACACCCAGTTTTCCATGTTTCATGGTTAAAGAAGGTTATCAGTAACAAGATTTTAGTTCAAACAATGTTTCTAAAACTTGACGAAAAAGGAAAAATCATATTTGAACCTAAAACAGTCAAGGAAACGAGAGCCCGACATCTACAGAATCGATCAATTTCAGAGTATCTCATTAAGTGGAAGAACTTACCCACTGAAGATTCCACATGGGAGGATGTGAATTTTATACAAAAGCATGCATAACTACTCAAGCATTGAGGACAACACTTGTTTGAAGGAGAGGGGCAAGTTAGGTCCCTATAATACTAGTGCATCCCCATTATTGTTATTGCTAGTGTATCACTTTTTTGTTATTGTTGTGCCCTTACATTATTATTTTTATGTAGGCTCTGATTATATTGTGGCCCCTTAGAATCCTATATATACAACAGAGATATTTTCATTTATATCATCCAATAATTTTTCATTCATGTAATGTAAAAGACGTTTCCCCCTCGAAGAGGATACTTTTTAAGTCGTTGATATATCTTTTTGTGAGTTGTTTTCACAACAATGAATTTACATGCTTGGGATTTGTCACCATGGATATTTTGCAGAATGTTGATCACTACCTCAAGTACTTGAACAAATCCACGCTCGAAGGGTGAATCATTAAAATTAAGAAAAACAGATACAAAATACCCCACAATTATTTGGTGTTGAGAATTTGTTTTATTCTCACCATTTACTATTATTATTCTCATCCATTACAGGTCAAACTTCACTTATTTAGCTTGCTTGATTCATTTTACATATAAAGCATAGGGGTAGGAATATTGATTTACATTTATTATTAAATGGTTAATTACCAATGGCAATGGACATATCCCTTTTATCATGGCTAACAATCATTTCATGCAGATACATAAATTCATATACTCAATTCACTTCCTCGAAAGTCATCCCCATCTTTCATTGTAGACTTATTGCCATTATTAAGGAGCATCAATACTTTGTTTGTATTCCTCTGAATTTTTTATGAGATCTTTATTTTTTCGAGAGTCTAGGTTTGATGCCACAGTCTTTTGGTTTGAAAGAATACAATGTGAAAGGACAAACATTTGTAGCAAAGGAAATGAATATTTATTTAAATTGGAGAGCTCAAAACTCATGTGAGCGATGATTTTGGGTGGAGGATAGTGTTGTACTATCCAACAACCCCCATTTTAATGTATTATAAATTTCCTATGAAATTTATTATATTTTTATAGGTACCCTTCATCTTAAAAAATCTTATAATTAAATATTAATACTTAGGTTTTTTAATTAAAACCCAATTATTAAACTTTGATTATCCCAAAAAACCAAATTAAATAGCACCCAAGACACAAACTACACTTAGGCTTAAGCATTAAACATTATGGGTTATTTGATTAAAAAACAAAATAAAACAGATATCTTTAAGATTCCCAAAGGTTGAAGCTTTACAAACTTCAACACTCTGCCATACCCTTCATCATAAAGTTTCATAAGGAAAAGACCCCTCCGCTAACTCAATTGCAATTGCGATATAAACTGACCCCGATAGGAAAATTAACTTCACTTCATTAAAATCTCGCATTCGCGCAATCGCAAGAACCATTGCCCAAGTCCTGCCACCTATCTCTTTTGTGACATACGATTACTTCGGACCCGAATGGATTATCCATTGCAATACATAAAATCTTGCGTCCGAGGCTATCACAAAAGTTTAAAATCTTAAGTACAACCCCGCTCCAAATGTCGATTGCAATATGTGATAAGGCCCAGACTCGCCTGGATTATACACTACGATTTATATTAAAATCTCGTTCGGAGCCTATACCGTAATCAAAAAGTTATAGAAAATCATGCCTCATCCCAATGCCGATTGTGATATACATCCCAACGCCAATTGTGATATGACATCAGCAGTGACGTCAGATTCACTTTATCCGTGATGTCACCCCGGGATCTCGGAATCACAAGTTTTAAAGGGACACTGCTTATAATAAACCCTTCATCCCAACCGATTTGAGATTGCGATAGCCGGACCTGACGAGATTATTCACTCCAAATTATAAATCCCCCACATTCGTGCAATCACAAGAATCACAGTCTCAATCCTTCTGACTCGATAAGAATTACATGTTAATTCATAAAAATCTCACATCCGCAGATATCGCAAAAGTCATGGACCATAAGCCATTCATGCCTTTTCCGCCCATTCTGATTGCAATTGCGATATAAAAGCCTGACTTTCCTTGATTTAATAAACAACTCAGATTTATTCGCTCAAATTAAAGACAAATAATGGTTTTAGACCCCCTTGCATTCAATTTTAAGTTTCTCATCCGGGGGGGGGGTCCGAAAATTGGTTTTCTTGTCTGAGCCCTATCTCTACATGTCACTCCATTCTTTCAGACTTCCCCCTTCACAAACCACTTACCACTTCGAAATCCCTCCAAAAAAACCACTAAGCCTCCCGCCTGTTTTGCAATCTGCGATAACACATCATTCCACCACGTCCTTTGCCTCATGGATCCTCCATGTCATCTGCCACATGGATCCTCCATGTCATCCACCATGTCACTATGACATCATCCCTTCTCGCATATCGCAAATCGCAAATCTTTCAAGAACGTTGGTATTGTACCACTCTGTTATTGCAATATGCGATATAGCCAGACCCAATGGGATTATACAATGCAATCCATAAATTCTCTCATCCGTGAAATTGAAAAAGTCACGGACCTTAATCCATTCCTCCTCTACCCATTTCGATTGCGATTTGGTCTTATTTGAATTTTCGTCTATTTCAAATAGGGATTCTCCTTTCTTGAAATATGACGTTAATTCAACCCCCGGTCTCAAAGAGTTTGCGATTTTGCGATAAAACCGTAAAAGTCCGACTTGTCTTACCATAGACATCACTCCGCATGAATCTCAATGATGGTTGTGCTTGGGATTTACGGTGCTCTATATTTTTCCCGATTTCCTGCAAAACGTGATTTGTTTCAAATAAAACTTGCTTATCAGTTTCATTTATTTCTAGCTTATTGGTTCTTGTTTTTCTTGTTCAGGTTCATGACAGAGGAGGATAGTTTTGTTGATAAGTGGCATATCAATTGAAACAGGTAGACATACATCCAGAGAATTCGATGGAATAGACAAAGCTGATGAAGACAACAAATCACTTTCAGAAACTTCTACCAAAATACTATTTTCCTTTAAGTATTGTTGAAGGGATCTGTTTAAATGCCCTCAACACTCCGCACAATAATTCAATTTTTTTTTTGCTATATGAGCTTACTTTTTGTATGAAATAAAGGTCCAAAATTTTATGAAGAAAGGATTACGAAATATCACACTATTGTACTTTCACACTTTTCTCAATAGAACCACTGGAACATTGTTTTAGGATTTTTCATAAAGAATTTTGAGAAGTTGCACTACTATACTCTTGGAATCATCTTTGTGAGAAAGACTAAACTGTTGTTGTTTGTTTTATGAGCTGAACAACATGCATCCGGTATTTCTATCTTTGTGCCTCTATTTTATTCATAAATAAATAGTGAATTTATCTTTTCAGTTTGCTTATTACATCGTATTTCTACTATTCTCTGCAATTCAAGAATTCTTGAAGGCACTATTGTCTAAAGGATTTAGAGTTGTAGGTTAGAGGAGAAAACTTAGATCTGAGGGATTATTGAGGATTTTTCTTTTGCACTCAGAATTATGTTTTGATGGGCAGAGTTTGTACTATTACAAGTCTAGTTTTAAAAGCAGAAGTTCAAGCATTGTAAAAGACTGTTGGAGACTAGAGCCAGAGAAATGCATTTAAAAAATTGGTATTTTTTAATACTATTGTTCTAAATACTACTTTCATTTTATAATGGCAGGAATGTGTCATTTTATTCATATTTGTGCACTATTGTCGGTATGAGTAATTTGTCTCAATCATATGTTATTATTTATCTCTGCTCTTATGTGTTGAACTCTAATTTTTGGGTAACTATTTACTCAGAAATCTATCTTTTAACATTGATTTAACAAATAATGATATGTTGTGAACTATTTCCTCATATTCTTGTTTAATTATTCAAATTATTGATTCAACAATCAATATCACTTTGGGAAATACTTCCTAAATGTTATCGATTGATTATTTCAATTAAGAGATCTCTAAATATAATATGTTTTGGTATTCATAATATCAGTTAATTGAACTATTTCATTAGCTTGATATTTATTATAAGCCAAACATATTTAAATCCCAAATCATTTAAATATCTTCCTTTCGGCTGGGTTAGATCTATACCTGTCTACTTGAGATAGGATTAGGATTTAGTTAATTTTTCTTGCATTTTAGAATTAGTTTGCATTTAGATTTATTCTTTCTAGAAATCCTCTTTTGAGGAAAAACTTTAAATTGGTTTTGTTGTTCGACAAAAACAAATTAAGGATCATTCTTCTTGCTTGATCATCTCGAAGAATTGATCTGATGGCTCTATCTATTAGCAATTAGAGATATATTTAAAGCTGATAGCGATTGGGAGAAGGTAATTGGACCTAATTGAACTAGTTGAAGTCACTATCCCAAATGGAAAAGGAGTTGTTTTAAGGTCTGGACCAGGTGGTTATCCCCAATGTTGTGGTAGGGATTTTCGAAGCCACAACAGATAGCCAACCATAAAATGGAGAATTTAGAGTTTTTGCAATGGCCTTAATGTGGCATGGATCCCTATGGTTAGAAGTGGCCTCATACCTATTACGTAGGGCCCATAGTGCTGCAGATTTAGGTCAAGGAAGTTGGGATGGAGGGTACCCTGCCTTCCAATTTTAGCCAACGCACAAAACTATTTAACATTGGGTTACAGAGGAACAAATTCACAAAACCCATTCCTTTATCTTTCAATTGGTCTGGGGTGTGAATTTTTTCAGCTCAATAACTAGGATGCACCTTCCTTGTCAGGTCTAATTGATGTGATGGGTACATGCAGTTTTGAAAAAATTATGGTCGCATGAAAATAACTTCAAAGGAACAATTCTGTTTTTCTTTTGGTGATTGTGTTTTTCTGATAGACATCAAGTTCAATAGAAACAAACTAGTTGAGCCAATCCCATACAAATTCACAAATTTGCAACACAACTGACCACGGTGATTCATACATATTTGGCAAAGGTTGCTCGAACTATCAATTTGAATATTCACCTCTCTTGCAAAAGTTATCAATAAGTATTAATAAAAACATTAACATGGCTAAACACCTTTGGAATAATACCCTTTCTAAGACAAATGAAGAAAAGGAAAGTTCGTGGTAGAGGAAGGTTTATTGACGTAGTCTTCATGTAGTTCTTTTTGTGGTGCTTGTAGAGAAGAAATTATTTTAGAGAGTTTGCAAACATTGTTTGAACTGCAAAGAATTTTATTTTTTTAAATCCAAGTATGCTGGCGGAAAAGATTCAATGTTCAATTTTCAAGGAAGCAATCAAAAGAGCCTGTGCAACCAATTATGATAAAAATAATTTCCTAAGAATGTCTAGGAAACAAATCTTGATAATGGTTATATTTCAGAGGAATTCTAGGAAGTTGTAAATGTGCTTCACTACAAGAAAAATCAGTTTTATATGGAGAATTATTTTTCAAAAGCTTGTCTATTGAAAGAAAGCACCATTTAGGAAGCTATGAAGTATTGTTTGCAAAATAATTTGATTTTCTTATCGAAATTAATAGTGGCAATCTTAATATCATTTCCAAATAAACTCAATGGTGTAGGTGCAAGATATCTAGAAATATCATGAAGAGGCATACTTGATGAGAATGGGAAAGGGTATTGAGTCCTAGCATTATCAGGCAAAAAAACCTCATTCAGATCAATTTTCTTTAGGAGAAAATAAGAAGTTAGCATTTAGAAAGTTATTTCTTAGTAGATATGTTGGGTGAGATTAACTAGTACATACAAGTGGTAGTGTTGACCTTACTTAAAGGGAAGTTGACAAATTTTTCAGAGACTAGGCTTACATCAACTAATCCAGATTTTAAAGTAAAAGAATTAGCATCCAGTTAATGAATGTTTAGATTCCCAATTAGAGGATCAACAGGATAAATACTACTTTCACATATGAAGGAAGATTTGAAGCAAGATTTGAGTACTCAGTTCTAGAAATAAGGGAAATAAATCAATAGTTAAGGGTCAATTGAGCATATATGGGGAATCTAGATCAACATATCAACATTTGCATCAGAAGATCATTCCAAATCCAAGGGACTTGACTCACGTAACAAACAATTTGAGACACATTGCAACATATCTCTAGATTTATTTGTATTTTGATATTATTGATAAGTTTTGTTTCTAGGAAGCTAGGAATAGTTAGAGATTTGTAATTGTTTTATATATTCTTGAATTTGATTGTAACAAGGGTTGGATTTTGATGCCAAAACCCTAAGTTTTTTTTGAAAAGTCTCATGTTGGAGAATTTGTAATCAAGGGTTTCTGGCACCAGTTAATGACATAATTTGTTTCTCATGTATGTCTTTTCCTGTGATACATATATTTTTCTTGGATACATTTAAGGTTGTATAGGACACTTGGAAAGGTTAGGTTGAGTATCAATCTTCCTTACAACCTACCACAATATCATGTTCTTTACTGAGTAGATCAAGGTGATAGTATGTCACTATTGATCCCTTTGAATCAATAAATTGTTGCTTCTATACTAATTCTTAGATGTATTATTGTTAGTTGTAGAACTTCTTCAACACACTTCTGCTCTTGATTAGATAATTATATATTTAGGGAGGATATTTAATCATTTAATTTCTCCTTCATTCCTCCATTAAATCCTTTCAAGCGATGCTATTCTTCCATAGTTGAACATTGACACTTTGATAAGGCCTTTGGAAGAGATGGTTTTATTTGTTAACCAGGGATTGGAAACCTGAAGAAACCACTCTATACAACAACCACTGGATCTTGCCATTGTGCTTCATAGGCTGCTATCTAGTGACAGTGAACAACAAAAATCCTCGTAACACTTGATGGAGCCCCCTCTAGTTCGAGGGCCAACTTGAACCTAAACATTGGTCGAGTTGGTTTCTTGGCGTAGTTTCAAAATCGATAACTGCCTTCGAGAAACATTACAACAATGTATATACTACCATTTTGAAGTGTTTCATGGGATGGTTTTCAACTACCATTCTACAAAAAGGATCTCTATGCTCTCATGCAAGTTGTTAAAAAATGGAAACACTATTTGATAGGAAATTAGATAGTAATCCACACATATCACCAATCACCATTTAGGTGGATATCGGTGGTCATCTGCATGCTCCACTAGCTCAAAAAAGAATTCTCCACCCTAGTAATTATTCTACAATTTTTCACGTCCTAAACTTCTCTGTCTATTTTGAGGCCTCAAATGATGTTATTTTGACATGGTAGAGACCCAAGCCAATTCTTAGTTAAACCTTTATAGTGGGTTACCAAGTGTGCCAAATAGATATTGTATGCAGAAGTTATGACACTGGGAAGTTGATGTATCAACTAACCCCAGTGGGGCCCACAAACCTTTTCGTGTTTCATCTCCTAAGGTTAGGGTTTTGGATGTCTAGAGTTTCTTCATTGCTTTTGATGTTAAAAAGGGCCTTTCAACCTCATTGTAACTCACTTAGGTGATGAATTGTAGTTGGTACATCTCTTCTAAAAAGTAAGCTACTATCATTAAGGCTAGTTTGTTTCATTTTGGATTTTTACAGTTTCAACATCTTCCATTTATTATTAGAAGTCAAGTTTCACTATATCTTTGTGTTTTCATTATAAATATCTATTTTATTTTGTTCCCTTATTAAATTTGGATTAGTGGTATCAGAGCACTCCACTCTTTATCTATTTTTTTGTGCATTTCCACAACTATGTTTAGGTATAAGGAGTTGGGATTCAAACTGCTTGAGCCCTTCCAAGACCATCATCACCGACCCTGATAAGGTCTATTTGGCTGATAAACTCGCAGGAAAGAAGGGTTCCTCGTTCGAGTGGGAGCAATGGCAGAAGATGGTAAGTTTAGGGTCGAGAAATTTAACAGCCAAAACTTCTCGCTATGGAAGATGCAGATGGAAGATTATATGTATCAGAAAGATCTATACCTACCATTGGGCGGAAAAACAAAGATGCCGACGGGTATGACAGATGAAGAATGGAACCTTCTTGACAGAAAGGCACTCGGAACAATACGGTTGTGCTTTATAGTGTCGGCCGCCTTCAACATTTCGAAGGAAACAACGACAGAGGGTTTGATTAAGGCATTGGAGAAACTATATGAAAAACCCTCGGCCTCAAACAAGGTATTTCTTATGAAACAATTATTTAATATGAAGATGTCAGAAGGTGGATCTGTTGCTGACCATTTAAATGATTTTAATATTGTTACAAGTCAGTTATGTTCTGTAGGGGTAAACTTTGATGATGAAGTTAGAGCTCTGTTATTCTTTTGCTCATTGCCAGAAAGTTGCAATAGTTTAGTAATGCCCATTAGTAACTCTGTCTTTGGATCTAGTACTTTAAAGTTTGATGATGTCGTCGGTGCTATCCTTAGCGAGGAAATGCGACGAAAAATCTTAGGTGAGACATCGGGAAATTCTTTGAGTGCAGAATCTAGGGGAAGAAAAATGGAAAGAGGAAAGAGCTCAGGATATTGAAGTAAATCAAGGAAAGGCAGATCCAAATCCAGATCTGGGATAGTGTGCTGGAAATGCGGAAAGAAAGGACACCTAAAGAAAGACTGTAGATCTTGGAAGGGAAAAGAAGGAGATGCACAACAAGAAAACAATCATGAAGTAAATGTGACAGGTGAGGTGTTACAAGATGCTTTGATTATTTCTTTTGAAAATATTACTGATTCCTGGGTGGTAGATTCAGGGGCCTCATTCCATGCCACACTTGATAAGAAATACTTTCATGACTATGTTCAAGGAGATTTTGGACAATTTCGTTTGGGTGATGATAAACCCTGTAAAATTGTTGGAATGGGTAAGGTTCTTGTAAAACAATAGAATGGAAACCAATGGCTACTAAAGGAGGTAAGGCATGTTCCAGATCTAAAGAAAAATTTGATTTCAACAGGGCAGTTAGGTGGTGAAGGTTGTGTGACAACTTTCACAGATAAAGCTTGGAAGGTCACCAAAGGAGCCCTGGTAATAGCAAAAGGCGAAAAGGTTGGTACATTGTATTTATGCAATGGTTTTTCTAACTCTGTTAATGCTTTAACTTCCAAAGGAGCAGATGCAGCATTATTGCATCATAGGCTTGGACACATGAGTGAAAAGGGAATGAAGATTCTTCACTCAAGGAATTTGTTGCTGGGTTTGAAAAATGTTGATTTGGACTTCTGTGAGAATTTCATTTATGGAAAACAGAAGAGAGTCCGATTTCTTAGAGTTGGGAAAGAAAAGAAGAGTGAAAAATTAGAGCTTGTCCATACAGATGTATGGGGACCTGCTCAGGTATCGTCTTTCAGTTGCTCTAGTTATTACGTTACTTTTATTGATGATGCAAATAGAAAAACTTGGATTTATTGTATTAAGAATAAATCTGATGTACTTGATATTTTCAAGAAATGGAAAGCTTTGGTTGAGATTGAGACAGGAAAGAAATTGAAGTGTCTTAGATCAAACAATGGAGGTGAATATTGCAGCAAAGAGTTTGATAGGTACTGTTCAGAGCATGGAATTTGCAGAGAGAAGATAGTTCCAAGAACACCACAAGAAAATGGTGTGTCAGAAAGGATGAACAGGACAGTCATGGAGCGTGCAAGGTGCATGAGATTGCATGCAGGATTGCCTTTACAGTTTTGGGAAGATGCTGTAGATATTGTTGTTTATCTAATAAACAGAGGGCCTTCAAGTTCCTTGGATGGTGGTGTTCCAGAGGAAGCATGGACAGGTGAAAAGGTAAATTACTCCTTTTTAAAGCATTTTGGTTGTGAGACCTTTTTCCATATTGATAAAGAAAATAGAACAACGCTTGAGGCAAAGTCAAAGAAATGTACCTTTATTGGATATGGTGTTAATGATTTTGGTTATCGCTTATATGATTACAAAAATCACAAAATCATTAGGAGCACAGATGTAATATTCAATGAAAATGTCTTGTATAAGAATCAGTGGCAGGAAAAGAAATAGGAAAAAGAAAACAAGGAATATGCAGTCCTTGATGAAATCATTGAAAAAGTAAAGGTGTTTGAAAATAATAATAATCAACAACCACAACAACAATGGCCACCACAATAGCAATAGGCACCACAAACACCTGAAAGTGGTGTTAGAAGATCTACCAGGATAAGTAGACCCCCTAAACGATACTCTCCTTCATTATATTATTTATTTTTGACTGATTCTGGTGAACCAAATTGAAGAAGTAATGCAGGTTGAAAGCAGGAAGAAGTGGGAGGTAGCCATGGAAGAAGAGATGGACTCCTTCATGCATAACCAGACTTGGGATTTATTCAGGTTGCCTGCAGGAAAAACTACATTGAAGAATAAATGGGTTTACAGGTTGAAGGAAGAAGATGGAGGAAAACAGAGGTACAAATCTAGACTTGTGGTGAAGGGGTTTGCACAGAAGAAATGTATTGATTTTGATGAAATATTTTCTCCTGTTGTTAAAATGACTTCAATCAGAACTATTTTAAGTCTTGTAGCAGCTGAAGATTTGCATCTTGAGCAGTTAGATGTAAAGACAGCCTTTC
>APFE030113989.1:81184-114635 GCA_000404065.3 Pinus taeda | reverse complement strand
AAAAACCCTCAGCCTCAAACAAGGTATTTCTTATGAAACGGTTATTTAATATGAAGATGTCGGAAGGTGGATCTGTTGCAGATCATTTAATTGATTTTAATACTGTTACAAGTCAGTTATGTTCTGTAGGGGTAAACTTTGATGATGAAGTTAGAGCTCTGTTATTCTTGTGCTCATTACCAGAAAGTTGGAATGGTTTGGTAATGGCCATTAGAAACTCCGTTTCTGGATCTAGTATTTAAAGTTTGATGATGTTGTCGGTGCTATCCTTAGCGAGGAAATGCGACGGAAAAGCTCCGGTGAGACATCGGGAAATGCTTTGAGTGCAGAGTCTAAAGGAAGAAAAATGGAAAGAGGAAAGAGCTCAGGATATCGCAGTAAATCAAGGAAAGGCAGATCCAAGTCCAGATCGGGGATAGTGTGCTGGAAATGCGGAAAGAAAGGACACCTAAAGAAAGACTGTATATCTCGGAAGGGAAAAGAAGGAGATTCACAGCAAGAAAACAATCATGAAGCAAATGTGACAGGTGAGGTGTTACAAGATGCTTTGATTCTTTCTTTCGAAAATATTACTGATTCCTGGGTGGTAGATTAAGGGGCCTCATTCCATGCCACACCTGATAAGAAATACTTTCATGACTATGTTCAAGGAGATTTTGGACAAGTTCGTTTGGGTGATGATAAACCGTGTAAAATTGTTGGAATGGGTAAGGTTCTTGTAAAACAGCAGAATGGAAACCAATGGCTACTAAAGGAGGTAAGGCATGTTCCAGATCTAAAGAAAAACCTGATTTCAACAGGGCAGTTAGGTGGTGAAGGTTGTGTGACAACTTTCACAGATAAAGCTTGGAAGGTCACCAAAGGAGCCCTGGTAATAGCAAAAGGCGAAAAGGTTGGTACATTGTATTTATGCAATGGTTTTTCTAACTCTGTTAATGCTTTAACTTCCAAAGGAGCAGATGCAGCATTATTGCATCATAGGCTTGGACACATGAGTGAAAAAGGGATGAAGATTCTTCACTCAAGGAATTTGTTGCCGGGTTTGAAGAATTGTTGATTTGGACTTCTGTGGAAGTGGCGAGTGTATGAAACAGAAGAGGACGTCAGATTGTCCAGAGTTGGGGAAAGAAAAAGAAGAATGAAAAATTGAGCTTGCTGCTACAGTTGTATGGGGACCTGCTCAGGTATCATCTCTCGGTTGGCTCTCGATTATTATGTTACTTTTATTGATGATGAAACTAGAAAAAACTTGGATTTATTGTATTAAGAATAAATCTGATGTATTTGATACTTTCAAGAAATGGAAAGCTTTGGTTGAGATTGAGACAGGAAAGAAATTGAAGTGTCTTAGATCAGACAATGGAGGTGATTATTGCAGCAGAGAGTTTGATAGGAACTGTTCAGAGCATGGAATTTGCAGAGAGAAGATAGTTCCAAGAACACCACAAGAAAATGGTGTGTCAGAAAGGATGAACAGGACAGTCATGGAGCGTGCAAGGTGCATGAGATTGCATGCAGGATTGCCTTTACAGTTTTGGGAAGATGCTGTAGATATTGTTGTTTATCTAATAAACAGAGGGCCTTCAAGTTCCTTGGATGGTGGTGTTCCAGAGGAAGCATGGACAGGTGAAAAGGTAAATTACTCCTTTTTAAAGCATTTTGGTTGTGAGACCTTTTTCCATATTGATAAAGAAAATAGAACAACGCTTGAGGCAAAGTCAAAGAAATGTACCTTTATTGGATATGGTGTTAATGATTTTGGTTATCGCTTATATGATTACAAAAATCACAAAATCATTAGGAGCACAGATGTAATATTCAATGAAAATGTCTTGTATAAGAATCAGTGGCAGGAAAAGAAATAGGAAAAAGAAAACAAGGAATATGCAGTCCTTGATGAAATCACTGAAAAAGTAAAGGTGCTTGAAAATAATAATAATCAACAACCACAACAACAATGGCCACCACAATAGCAACAGGCACCACAAACACCTGAAAGTGGTGTTAGAAGATCTACCAGGATAAGTAGACCCCCTAAACGATACTCTCCTTCATTATATTATTTATTTTTGACTGATTCCGGTGAACCCGAATGTTATGAAGAAGCAATGCAGGTTGAAAGCAGGAAGAAGTGGGAGGTAGCCATGGAAAAAGAGATGGACTCCTTAATGCATAACCAGACTTGGGATTTAGTCAGGTTGCCTGCAGGAAAAACTACATTGAAGAAATAAATGGGTTTATAGGTTGAAGGAAGAAGATGCAGGAAAACAGAGGTACAAAGCTAGACTTGTGGTGAAGGGGTTTGCACAGAAGAAAGTTATTGATTTTGATGAAATATTTTCTCCTGTTGTTAAAATGACTTCAATCATAACTATTTTAAGTCTAGTAGCAACTGAAGATTTGCATCTTGAGCAGTTAGATGTAAAGACAACCTTTCTCCATGGGGATTTGGAGGAAGAGATATATATGCAATAGCCGCAAGGATATGAGGTGAAAGGGAAGGAGAAACTAGTGTGCAGGTTGAAGAAGAGCTTGTATGGCTTAAAACAGGCTCTAAGGCAGTGGTATCTAAAATTTGACAAGTCTATGTCTGAACAAGGTTATACTAGATGTCACTCTGATCATTGTGTTTAGCTGAAAAAGCAAAATGATGGTAGCTATATTATATTATTATTGTATGTAGATGACATGCTTATTGCAGGGTCTAACATGCAGGAAATAAATGTGCTCAAAAGAAAATTGGCAAATTCATTTGCAATGAAGGATTTAGGAGCTGTAAAACAAATCCTTGGTATGAGAATAACTAGAGACTGGAAAAATCGTAAATTACCATTGTCTCAGAATGAGTACATACAAAAGGTGTTGAAAAGATTTAATATGCACAATGCAAAACCAGTTAGTACACCTTTTGCTAGCCATTTCAAACTTAGTAAGGAAATGTGCCCAAAGACCAAAGAAGACATGGATTATATGTCTAAAGTTTCATATGCATCAGCAGTTGGAAGCTTAATGTAGGCAATGGTTTGCACAAGGCCTGATATTGCACATGCAGTGGGAGTTGTAAGCAGGTACATGAACAATCCAGGAAAGGAACATTGGATGGCAGTGAAATGGATTCTCAGATATTTGAAAGGTACCACAGATCAAGCATTATGCTTTGGTGGTTCAAACATTTCTCTACAGGGATTGTTGATGCAGATATGGCAGGTGACAGAGATAACAGGAGGAGCACTACAGGATATGTATTCACTGTTGGTGGAACAGTTGTCAGTTGGATTTCTAAAATCCAAAGTGTTGTTGCACTTTCAACAACAGAAGCAGAGTATGTTGCTGCTACAGAGGCTAGTAAAGAAATGATCTGTTTACAAAGGTTTATGGGTGAATTGGGTAAGGAGCATGATAAGGGCACGTTATACAGTGATAGCCAAAGTGCCATTCATCTTGCAAAGAACTCAGCATTTCATTCCAGGACTAAACACATACAACTCAAGTACCATTTCATACGATCAGTGCTGGAAGATGGACAGTTGAAGCTGGAAAAGATACACACTAGCCAGAATCCTGCAGATATGCTAACAAAAGTTGTAACCAGGGAGAAACTGAGAACATGCTCAGTGTCAATTGGTCTTCAAGGATGACGATGAAGATGAGAAACAACCAGGTCCAAGAGAGGAGTCATTGTCCAGCAAATGAAGCAGCGATGGAGTTGCTACAATCATTCTCCAGTGGGATTGTTGTGTTGTGGAGCATGATTGTTTCAGAGGTCTTCGTTTTCGGCTGGATGTTATGCCCCAGGAAGTTTGTAACACCCCTCCATGACGGGGGGGGGGTGGTCCCCCCCTGCAGGGTCTGGGGGCCGATCCTCCTCGGCTGGGGGGTCCGGAGGCCAGCGATCCCTCAGCGGGGGCTCGGGGGTAGCGCTCCGAAGCTAAAACAAATGTAAAATTGCCTTGTAAAATTATAGTAATTTCTAGTCAATCTGGGCCGTTCATTAGGTGGATTATCTAACGGTATAACTTATGTTTAGTTTAGGGTCTTTTTCCCTAGAAGGAAACCCCTCTCTTCATATGAGGGCATTGTATTGAGTCTGTGTAATATATGTGAGTGAGAAACAGAGAGGTGAGACTGTGAGAGAAAACAGATGATATTACAGCGGATCTGCTGTAGGTTGTGTCTCTTCATTTTGCTGGATAAAAGAAAGGAAGGACTGGCTGTTCGGGGTGGACGTAGCCCAAACTGGTTGAACCACATATATCTGTGTCTCTCTTGTTTTATGTTTTTTCTTTGTTTATATTTTTGCAATATTTTATGTGTTCCAATGCTCCGTAATATATAATTTTATAACATAAACTACCATGGTGAAAGAAAAGAAAGATGAGAGAGTAGGAGATCCTACTAAATAATTGCTCGAGGAAGTCCTCGCACAACCAAGGAATGAGATGGTGGATATTTTTTCCTAGATCCTTCAACAAATTCTAATAGTCAATCCATGTACATCTAGTGGCCACTTTAGAGGAACCACTTCCTTTAAGGTACTAGTTAATTTTTATATTCCTATATGTGAAGGAAAAATAGATGTGGATGCTCTAGAAAAATGGTTAAATACGCTAGAAGCGTATTTTTCGGTCCATAAAGTTTCCGATAGAGAAAATGTTACCTTTGCACTCTTTAAGGATTTCTTTCATGTCAAGGATCGATGGGATGTTTATGGTGAGAAAAAGGACATGGAGGAATCCCCACTGTTTATAGTTGCACTCACTTAGGGATCTTTTAAGGATGTTATTAAGAAGCAATATTACTCTGTTAGAAGCTACAAAAACTAGTACACGACATGGACCACACTATAGTAGGAGAAGGACCAAATTGTGCCAGAGTTCACAAATATGTTCCATACCTTTCACGCTAAGTTGGGTATCAAATACTTTGAGTGACATCTGGTGCTCAAGTATCCTAACGGTTTTCACAAATACATCCAAGAAAATGGAGTTTTTGTACATCTCCTCACTTGGTGTAGCATATTGATATGTTTTCAAAATCAAGCAAAAATTTAAATAGAAGAAGCAAGACTTTGGCTTTGTGAATCCCTCATAGCATAATCAGGGAAAGGGAATCCCCAAATTGCAAAATAAAGGATAAAGCTAGGGGGGACCACCTTAGGACAACTCGTCTAAGCTACAAACGAAGAATGGCAATGGGAAGACGAATAAAGACATGAGAAAGTGATGCAAGTTCCATAATAGCCCCTCTAATAACACTAATGAATTTTGTGCAAGGCAGTCATTGGTGGTCGAGCTGAAAGCCTCAGAGAAAAATGCAGCTTTTGACTCTGAATCAAACCTAAATAAGGGGAATTAGATGATTGATGTAGAACCTAGTGCCATAGTTGCCACCAACAAGGTTCAGCAAAGTGAGCCTAAATAGTTAGAAGAAACTGAGCACCTCTTTCACTCACATATGTGGGTGAAGGATGCTACACTACATTGCATTGTCAATAGTGGAAGTCAAAAGAGCCTCATCTCAATAGAAGTCATTGAGTAGTTAGATCTTATAAAAACACCGCATTCGCAATTATACACCATTGGCTGGCTCTGCTGAGGGTGAGATCTCCATGTTAGCCAACAATGTCACCTTCCTTATGACATCAACCCCTTCAAAGATTGGGTATTTTGTGATATTTCTCCCCTTGAAGTACGCGAATTTATTTCAGTCCAACCATACTTATGAAAGCATCATGTTGTATATGATTCTAGAAATTGTAGTGTTATTATCAATTTGAGCAAACAACTATATAGGATACCATAGGTAGCTCCACATATTTCCATTTCTTTCATATCTACTAAGCCATGTAATAAGGTCATCTCCTAGACCAGGAAATTTGTCTTATTCCTTATTTTCTCTCAAAGTAAGGAGAAGATTATGGCCACATCCATGGTCATCACAAAGGGTCACTCCACGCAACAGAAACAAGTGGAGAAGGTTGTGGAAGAATACAAAGACATCTTCTCCTCAGGCACTAGTGTATCTCTGCACTATCAAGTCAAGAATTCAATCGATTTGACCCCCAAAGAACCTCTACCTAATATGCCAATATACCACTAATATCCTCTATAAAATGAGGAAATGAAGCATCGGGTCCAAGAGATGCTCCAGAAAGGGCACATTAGATCAAGTTCCTCACCTCATGGAAGGCCGGTTGTACTCGTGCAGAAGAAAGATGGGAACTAGTGACTTTGCATTGATTATTGGACCCTAAACAAAATCTTAGTCAAGAACTTGTACCCGATTCCCTGTATTAACAACATTCTTCACCAAATCAAGGGGGAAAGTAATTCATTGGTTGGTCATTCCCTTTGGTTTGAAGAATTCCCCAACAACTTTCATGAGGAAAATGGATGATATCTTTAATATTTTCACCAATTCTTTATTAGTTTTATATTTGGATGATATCTCCATATTCAACAAGAGTTGGACAGAACATTTGCAACACATTCAATATGTCCTTCATACTCTACAACAACACACACTATGTGTTAACTTAGAAAAATGCTCTTCAGAATGAACAAGGTCCAATAACTAGGATACATTATTGATGAGTAAGGTGTGCATGTGGATCTAGCTAAGATTTAGGTCATTTGATATTGGCCATCCTTAACGACTTTAATAGATATTTGTAGCTTCTTGGGCCTTAATAACTTCTATCGATGATTCATGTTGGGGTTCTCTTATCACTTGGCCCTTAATTGGCCAAGGGAGGAGCAAAACAATTTTTTTTTTTGGTTTGAGTCACAACAGAAGGCATTTGATGATCTGAAACACTACCTTTTCTCAGCAATAGTCATCACCTTGCCATAATTGCAACAACCATTTGAGATTGAGACAAATGCCTCTGCATATGCTATTGGTGTAGTATTCACTCAACAAGGACATCTAGTGTTCTATCTTAGTGAAACACTCCCTAATACTGTCCGAAGATACCCCACATATGATAAGGAGATGAATTCCAGTGTGTAGGAAATACGATAATGGAAGCATTATATTTTAGGAAAGAAGACAATAATCCACATTGATCACAACACTCTATAATTTATGTAGACATGGGGGAAGTTAAAAAGTGACCACCATCAGAAATGATCCACATACCTACAACAATTCCATTTAAACATCAAATACAAGAAGAGAAATATCAATCATGTCATAGACTACTTTAATCAACCCCTCGTGGTGGAGCTAACCACAATTACTAAATCTTATGGACACGAGACCTTTGGGTGGTCACATTTATACAAAAATGACTCAAAATTAATTGCCACATACCTAATGTTGATGGAAGGAAAGAAAGTTCTAGAATTCCACCTCCAGGATGCACTGTTGTGCTAAATGGGCCACCTTTCTATTCCTTCAAGCAAGGGTGCCAAGCTAATATAGCATGAAAATTAGAGTTGGGTGTTATGGAACTTTGGTTTGGAGAAGACAACATGAGTACTTCAATAATATTTCTATTGAAAAATTCTTTTACAAGATGTCCAACAATATATCATATCATACGCAGCTTATGCCATTGCTAAACCTACTATCAAAAAGCAAGGGTTTTACACTCCTCTACGTACCTCAAGCAAGACCTGAGATTCAGTATCCATGGATTAGATGTCCAATTTCCATCCACTAAGCATGGCAATGATCATGTGTTTGTGGTGGTCGATTGATTCTCTAAGATGGCCATTGTGGCACAATGCAAGAAAAGTATCACAATTAAAGCTACTCCTAAACTTCTCTTCGATCATGCAAGGGTTTATTTCGAGCTACCTCAAACCATTATTTTAGATAGGGACAATAAGTTACTCAATACCTTTTGGTCCAACCCATGGTGTCTCACGGATACAAAGTTGACAAAATCAATTATCTTTCATCCCCAATCAAATGGACAAATAAAAGTGGTCAATAAGATGATTGTGCATATCTCGTGCATTTACAACTCCAATCACCCATGTACATGGGATGAAAACCTTCCACATGTTTAATATAACTATAACAAAGCCCTCCATAATTTTGTTTGCTATAGTTCTTTGCAGGTGTGCTTGGGTTTCCAACCATTGGCCCTAATTGATGCAGTTATTCCCATTGCATCTTCTTTGATTTAGTCATCCCGTGCTTAGATTGAGGCAGGTAGGGTAGTAAAATTTGTTGATCAGATCAAACACCTCCAACAATAGGTCGATGATATCCTGTAGAAAGCCAATTCCAAGTACAAGCAACGATATGACCAACATAGGGTTCCACATAAGTTTTAGGTTGGTGATAATTTGTGGTTACATTTACAAAAAGAGCGTCTTAGAGGCACCAATAGGAAGCCCATACCACTCTGATATGGTTCGTAAATAATCATAAAGGCGATGGGTGACAATTTTGTTGAATTGAGCATTCCCCCATTGCATGGCTTGCACCTAATGTTCAATGTGTAGTTGCTTCGACCATATAATTCACCTCTGTTGTACACCTCAGAGGCAAATGAGAAATTGCCCCCCACAAATCTCAATCCAAATTGCATTTAATAGGCTACAACATATCAAATCATGGACATAATATAAAGGATACCTGCGAAAAGCACATCCAATTCTACTGTGTTGTGAAAGTCAGGGAACTTCTTCACCAAGGCAAGTGGCTCACTAGGAGTCAAATTCAATAGAAGTTACCCCATCTAATGGGGGAACTCAATGCAATGGATGCCATTTCTTCTTAAGTGGGGAGGAATGATCCAGGTGGATATTGGTGGTCATCCACCTACTCGACTAGCTTAAATCACTGTTCTCCATCTTCGTAGTTTTTCAAATCCAAAACTTCCAGGGCCATTTTAAGGCCCTAAATGATTGTTTTTGTTTACGAGGAAAAGAACTTGACTATGCCTGACTGTAATTCTCAGCTAAAACTTTAAAAAGGGCTACTAAGTGTGCCAAATGGATATTCTATGAAATAGTTATGACCCCGAGAAGTTGATGTACCAACTAACCCCAGTGGGGCCCACACGCATTTTGGCATTTCATCTCCTACGGTTAGGTTTTCAGATGTTTATGGTTTTCTCATTGTTTCTAACGTTAAAAAATACCTTTCAACCTCATGATAACTCGCTTTGGTGAAGGTGCGTAGCCGTCACATCTCTTCTCGAAGATAAGATACTACCATTTGAACTAGCTTATTTCATTCTACATTTTTACAATTTCAACATCTTCAATTTATAATTAATAGAAGTCAAGTTTAACTATTTCTTTTTGTTTTGGTTATAAATTTGTATTCCATTTTGTTCCCTTCATAAATATAGATCAAATCACTACAATACCTGCAATAGTTTCATTTAGTGATCAAGTACAAAAAGGATAGCATAACAAGTTGGTTGACATGCTTTTAAGGCCACCCACAAGGAATATCACAACCTTGGGAACTTTGATGCACATGGATACTTTCACCTATGACGCATACAAAGAGGTATACATAGGGGATGAGGACTTCAAGGAGGTTTTTTAATAGTTACAGAGCTAGATTCATGTACATGATGGTAATAGAACAATTAACTATCATATCCAGAATGGATACTCTACAGGTTGGACAAGTTATATGTTCCTAATGGTGAGCAAGTACATCTAATTAGAGAGGCTCATACCTCCAAGGTTGAAAGGCATTTTGGTGTAGGGAAGACAATGCCTAACTTAAAGAGGTATGTGTATTGGCCCAAGATGCAAGAAGATGTAGCTCCTTAAGCGAATGCATGCTTTGTTGTTCTAGAAAGCCTACTAATAGGAAATTGGTTCTATACCATCCCTTACCTATATTCACTCATCCTTAGGAAAGCATTTTCATGGAATTTCTGGGAGGTTCACCAATCACTAGAAAAGGACATGGCTACCTATTCATGGTAGTTAACATGTTCAGGAATATGTGCATTTTGATGTCCTATAAAAAGATCATTAGCAGAAAAGAAGCAATAAAATTGTTTTTTGGATAGGTCTAGGTGCACTTTGGAATTCTAAGGAGCATTATTCGTGGTGACACAATGCTGACATCACCTAATGTGATTGGTTGAACTTTGCACAGACATAATCTTTGATCTAGAACTGAGATTAGGGTAAAATGTTTCCAGAAATCTCTCATTCAGCTAGGTGTGATGGCAATATTAGTCTTGAATTCCACAACGTTTCAACAAGGAGCATTTTTGTAACCCCATCTTCATAACAAACCTTGGAGGTTGGGTTAAGTTATTACGTAACACCTCTCGCAACTTGATATAGTATAAGGGGGTGGGAGGGAGTGTTATAAAGTGGGACACAAGATTTCTCAATTCATTTTGGGCTACATTATGGGGGAATATGGATACGAAGTTGAAGAAGTATACAAAATTCCATCCACAAACAAATGGGCAAACATAAGTAGTCAACGAGATTTTGGTGCAATTTTTGAGGGGTTAAAATAAAAAACGTCTAAAGACTCATGACAGAAATTTGGTATATATACAAGACTCTTAGAACAAAGAAATCCAAACTTCTATTGACAAGTCCCTATTTGAAACTTTTTAAAATATTTTTCACCTTGACCTTTGGATATTGCATATGGACAATAATAAGTGAGGGATGATCTTACAAGGGATTCTTTAAGGGGAAGTTTTTTTAGAAGATTAAGAAAATCCATATATAGGTAAAGGATATGTTGTAGAAGTCGCAAGAAAAGTAAAAGACCAAGAATAATCAACATCTCACGGAGAAGTCGTTTATATTTGGAGATATAGTATGGTTATGGTTGTATAAGAGACACTACAAGTTCCTAGAAATAAAATTAAGCCTTTGCGATATGGTCCCTTTGATATTTTGGAGAATGTGGGAGATAATGCCTAGAGAATTAGTATACCGCCACATATACACATTTTGTCAATATTGAATGTGGAGAATATGAAACTCTATGAGCCTTCCATGCTAGATCAAAAAGAGTAGTAAGTACTACCTTTTGTAGAGTATTTAGCACTAGATGCTCAGATATAGTTGATAAAGGATATAATTTTACAGAAGCGTTATATAACTATAATATATGGGCAACATGAACTTTGGAAGATTTTTTTGAAAGGATAACTTCCAAGCATAGCTAAATGCTACTCCATGGAGAAGGTAAAGAAATCATTTCCTCGCCTCATTTAGTAAAACATTTTGGGGATCAAAATATTCCAAAATTGGGGACGTATGATTCATATTGTATCATTATGTTACTTATCTCCATATTGATGATTTTAGAGTGGAAACATTCAAGGAGGAATCAACTAATAGGACCTTTTTTATGGGGGATCTTGATTTGGAAAATTAGGGTTTTAAACCTTCCAGAGGTAGTTTGAGGAATTTCTAGCATTTTTTTAGGGTTAAAAAACTTTCTCTTGCATGAAAACCCTTGGAGTTTTTATACACTTAAATACCTTTTCAACAATATAATAAAGGCTTCAAATAGAGTTTGTATGCAAGAGTTATGCCACCAGGAAGTTGACCTTCTTGTTTTGTCCACCATGATTTGAGACAATACCACGTCATACCCATTACTCGTGGAAAAGGGGCTAGTCACATGACCATGATGAATAAGACTCTAAAAGAGTTGATTTGTAACTCATATTGAAGGTTGAATGGGAAAATTTAACCCCTAGTTGGCTATCAAGTTGTTTTATCACTCAACCACTAGGCGAGTGCTTTTGTTCCATAGTCACGCAGAGTAGTTGAGAGTTGATAGAGAGAGGGAATAACAAAGATATTTTGTATTTTGTAGTAGCCCATGGGCCATAAGTTTCACTCCTTTGTATTTACACCATTTCCATATAGGGAAAGAGAGAACATATCACCTTCACATTCCATTTAGGTTTTTTCCCGAAAGGGTTTCCTAGGTCATATCTTATGTTATTGTAGTTTTGTGAGTGATTATTCTAATTTTTCTCTATTTCCCGCATTTTTACATTTTTCATGCATATGAAGTAAATGATAATTTAATAAATCCAAGAAATCTCAGGAAAATCAACCCTCAAAGCATATATTTTTTATTTTTAATAATTAGAATTGTTGTGATGAACTCTCTAGTGGAATATCCATGACAGTTCACATATCATAAAATCTCCAATATATATGATAGTTCAATACTTCAATGATACCATATTTCTTCACCAAGAAATGATTCCTTTGTTTTCAAATTCAATCATATTTCCTGTTCTTTATGCACCTAGCAAAATAGAGTACCCTCTTGAATATATTTTGACATATAGCAATGTTGCAAGCCCTCTTGTTATAACACCCTAAAGTTTTCGTTATTATGTAAATATAAATATGTCTCGATGTCATCATGAGTCACAAATTAGATGTAAATTTGTTGATTTTAAGATTGGAGTGAACAAAATAAAAGTGAAGAAAATGTATTATGTTTAGTTAATGAGAAATCCTTGAACAATTAAATGAAGGCTAGAGCACCAGATATTAGTTCTAATACAAAAATCAAGGACTTGTCAGGGGTCTAAGGTATTTCTTTCCTATTGAGTACATAACCTTCATTCAAAATTAGGTTTCCAAATTCAAATTTGAAATTATTTCTCTCTCTTTATATTTCCCAAAAAATTATTCATTGAGAGAGATTGGTATTTGGACAACCAATATCCACTATTATGGAGGTATGGATAGATAGTTGAGATAGGAAAAAATGCAATACCATGGTACAACAATTACCTTGACTCGTTTTTCATGATTGACCGTTGAATTTCCTGGCCTAAGGGAAGAAAATCATGAACCTTATTCGGAAAGGAAGGAAAATGCATGTAGGGGTTGCACGTAGGAACCATATATGCATGGGAATAGTGAAAAACACTAGCTGAGTTGAAAAGGGAGTTTCCATGAGTTCGGAAGAGAAAATTCATGAGTGTACTTGCTATTCCATTTTTATAGGAAAATAGAATTGATTTGGATGCCAAAATATGTGCCAAAGGATGCCAAATGCGGGATGGGGAAATTATTGAGTAATTGGACCTATTAAATTTCAACTCTGAGTGTTGAAATGGGGCAAAGAACCCTGAACCTAACCTATGAAAATATGGTTGGGAATTTGATGTTAGGTGGTTGAGTAAGCAAGTAATAAGAATAGAGGGCGTTGAGGGACTAAATAAGTAATGAAGGGACTCCCTTGTGCATAATACAAACATAATGATAAGGAATCTATGGGATTCATGGAGGTCTTCGACTCAGTGGGTAGATGAATTTTTCCATTTGACTATTTGTAAATGAGAGTGGCCTTCACTGTTAAACAACCACAAATTCTAGGCAAGATTAAGATAAACGTGAGATATTTTCTGTTCACAAAGATTTACATATTAATAATTTGTCTTATGACCCTTAGTTTTCATATTCCAAGTGGTCTCTTGGACTCCAATGATTGTTCATATTCCACACCACAACCCTTAGTGGATTAAGTGTCCAACATTCGCCCTACCCCTCCCTCGCACCCCCCCTTGATCCGAAGGGGTATACATGAGTCTAAGAAGATAGTTGAAATATAAAAAAATGAAAAAAATACATGGCAACAATTGGTTGACCGTGCTCTCTAAAATGATGATATATGGTGGGAGAAATCGAGGTATCAACTGGTGGTGGTTTAAGGCTGACCATGAACACTAGAACGGTTGGTGTAGTTCATGAAACAATTCCAAATCCGGCTAGAATTTGAAGTCTTCTACAAGTGGAAGTGCTCCCTAATTCTTGGAAATGGGAGACCATTGAAATCTCAACTAGTGGTGGTTTAAGGAAGCCCACCCAAAAAAAATCATGCTTATGGGGAATTTCTTTGTCTCTATCTACAACTCTAAATCTGGGGATCGCTGACTTGGGCTCTAGGCTCGGGAAACAAGATCAGGTTGTGGATCAGGCTCACTTGATTTATCTTTGAAGCTTGTAGATGACCATAAATCCCCCCTGTCATATACGCGGTGAGAAGATGAAGAAATCTCAACTACAAGAGATGTCAATACTCGAGAACAAATTCTATAGTATAACCAAAATATCTTCTTCATTGTTGAACCCTATTGCCAAGAAGTGATCCATCCAAGGTGAATCTTCGTTCTTGCAGGTGGCTTGTTTCTGAAGCATCTGTTTGAATGACGAGTATTTTTATGACAATGCTCACACGGGTGAAGATCAAAAAAATGATCTTTTACATGGCAAAATTGATTACAGTATTGAAATTTTCCAATTTGTGGCTACTCTAGAAGAAGAGCAGGTTAAAATTGAGTTTTCTTGAAGAAACCCGACACTTTAAAACTGACTAGGGTTAAAGTAGTCTGGAATATGAAAAGACACATCCTTGTCATATCCAACACTAGTTATGTTCCTGTTATTAAAAACTTCTTCCCAAGGTCTGATGATAGGCTTGGGAAGAGCAAGATGAACTTTTGCATGTTCATTTGAAATTACTCTTGAAATGCGTCGTTAATGTGGATCAACCTCAACTTTACTGATTTGATAACTTTATGACAACTAATGGGAGTCTGTCACAAACTCTAATAGAGAATTGTTCTAAACAAAAACCAGTGCAAAATGATGACTACCATGATGCAACTCATCTTGCTATAGTTGTGACTCAAGTTGTAAAAAAGCTAATTTTGTCTTGTGCATTTTGCAAACAGGTTCGAATATTAGAAAGAGTGTCTTTGTTGATTTTAACTATGCTTTAAATAATGGACATGATTAGAGTTCTCAATAACTCTAATAAATTGTCAATTTTAGCCATTTAAAACTTCAAACCATTTGTTGCAACTCCACCTTATGTTTTGAGACAATATTAGTTAATCTACTCTTCTTTGAGCAAAATTATTTAAGCACAAACTGAGGGTAAAAGTTGGTGCATCCATATCTATTTACACCATCAAATGAGACTATAACCCTAGGGTAAACGTTGGTGCAGACAGGTCTATTTAAACCATCAAATGAGACTATAACCCTTTCCGCAACGACTTCAGAATGATCAACATTCAGTAACTTATATTTGTCAAGCTGGTGAATGATCTTTTGTTCTAGGAGTTCATGAAGTCGTTGTTCTCTTACATGATCTAGTGGAATTGAGATTGCGTCTGGACAACCAAGCTTAACTAACCCTCTACAATAGAGAAGTGCGAGTCCAAACCCTGGTATCGACGCCTCTAGCACATATCAAAATGAGGATTGTTTGTACATAAATTCACATATGCAATAGCATGCATTGACATAAATATGTTAGCAACAAGAGGGGTCGTGCCATCTCACAATCCCCTTTCAGGCCCGCAAATGAGCACAAAAATACATTGGAAAAGTAATCATTTCTTCCCCATTGATCCTGCCCAAAAAAAATACTCTAGTGAAGACGCGACCACAAAAATCCAATCACAAGCAATTTCTTGTAGAACGTTTGAAGCTAACTGATCCAAGCCTTGAAACAATTATGTTATGCACATAAGTATCTCTGTTGTCATCACATCCTCGATCTCCAGGAAATTATTGGCATCGTTTATGCAAACAGGTCAACTGAAATGAGTTCAAATAAGATCTCAGAAATGAGACTAGTTAGTCCAAATACAATAAGAAATAATTAAAAACTCGGGATTCCAAATGGAGTGAGCCAAGACCGTCGCAGCATGGCCAAAAATAATTGAAGTCATCAATATTAAACCGTGGGGGCCTTTTCAAAGGATTCAAGCCTGATGTCTGTAAAATTGGGTGAATTCCCTCGGCTTCGTTGAATCTTTTAGTGTTGAAACAATCGATTTGGATTTCAAAGACCTGTGCCTTCTCCTCCCTTGCAAGCCTCGTTAGTGAAGAATGACAGATTATTCCTTATGGGAGAAGCATCGAGCCACGAATCAACCCAACGTGGGTGCCAACCATAACTCCTTGAGCCATTACAGTCATGTGACCTTTCTTGATTCTCCCTTCATGAAACGAATTGCTACAAGAATCTCAAGCGACACAACGTAAGGGGAGTGAGGGTGCCCAATGTTATTGTTGCATCTTCAACAAAGGCTCATAGAGTTGACGCATGTCAGAATGGTTATTAATGGCAGACGGGTGATACATGCAACCCGATCATGCTTCAATATCACTAAAGTAACTGCAACAGTAGCCAGGACTTGGTAGAATGGTTAGCTGAGCATGGTGTACGCAACAAGAAAAATGGTTCGAGTTACAAAGAGGGTAGAGAAATGCCAAATTGAGATCTGCGCTTTGATACTGTGTTAAATGATAGAGAAGATATCAACGCGACTTACTTTCTATTAAAAAAATTTACATATTAATACATTGTCATATGAATTATTAGGTCTACAACATTCACACCCATCAATTTCTTTGGTGATATCACGGCCTTGCTCAATGTAAGAAGATATAGACATTATAGATTCTATGATTAGTTGGAAAAGAGATCAACCTTCTTCAATTGCAAGCATTTAATTTTTATATATTCACTTGTTTTGATGACTTAATTGTATTTTAATTAATATTTGTTGAGTGAATGAATGGTATTTGCTAGGTATGACTCTGTAATATTGACTTCCGTGTCATGGATGAGTGCGTTGGCTTGATGGGAAATAGTGTTGGTAATGTCAAAGGGAGGTTGGACATATTTCTTTATTGATAAGTTTCATAAATGGAATCCTGAGTTTTTATAAAAAAATTAATTAATTATTAATTTTTATAGAACATCTAAAGATGAGAAGTGAAATTTTCACCCTTGTACACATGTCCCAATGTAAATTTTATATAGGGTTAACTAAGACTTTTGAGTATTTTAGCAACGTTATATTACTCTTTAATATAATCCAAAGATTGTGATTAGTGTTCCTTGAATCCTAGTCTTTAGCTTATCATAGATATTGGTTAAAGGGCTATCATGCGGTATTGTGGATTGGCTAGAAAAGTGGAAGTTTTTGTATCCACGTTTTGGAATCCTCATAGATTGTCATATTAGTCTAGGAGTGCATGATGTGTATAAAGCCTTTTGGCAAAAAAATGTGTTAATCTGTTCAAAAGAATTTGCATGCGTGTGTGAATGAGTCCTGTACTCTTGAGAGATGGGTAGCAGCAAGAGTGGAATATTGGCCATCACAAGTGTGAGATTTAGGACCACAAATCCCCATTATGGCTTTTGTGATTTGAAATCCTTCATTTATTTGTCTCTTCTTAAACCATTTACAAATTGTAGGTAAACATGATGGCTATTAAGTACCTCTATAACAGCCATATTATTCCTGCATTGCATATATATACTTACATGTGTAGATAAACAACCATAGTGTGGATTTTCCCTCTCAAAAGGGAATGAGAATTACACTAGACTTCTCTTCTGACCAAAAAAATTAACGAAGAGGCAGTGGGAAAACTATGGAGCCTTTTCCTTTCGGTTAGATGTTCCGCCTTGCCTAGAATTTGAAATCTTGATGACCTATGGATTGTGGGAATCTCCTTCTCAGACTTTCATGCCCCGGGATCTTGAGCATCCAATTGCATAGCATCAGTCATGATTTTTTTCCACAAATGTTTAAAATGATTGATAATGGATATTTTCACATTATTGATATCTTGAATGTGACCTTCAATATCATCTTTCACTAGTTTAACCTGTACACGTTTCTAGCTTATCCTCTTTTGATTCAATATTTCTGATATTTATAATAACATGAAACTTTTTGTTTTCCTATTAATAAGTTTAACTATTTGAATAATTGTAAGTCAAAATTTTATAAATTTGCATATTTAATTAAGTTAGGAAAATCTAAAACGATTTTGTAAAAAATTATATGCATTAAACTAGCACAACTATATAAATTAAATCGCTAGTAAATACCCATAGACATCAATCCATAATAAGCCCTAAAATACTTCATTCATGATACATTCACATTGCTAAAATTTTAAAAATAAAAAAATCTAAATTATCACTTTATTTTATATTATTATTAATTATAAAAATAATTAATCTATAAGTTAAACATATATACATTAAAAAAACATGGAACAAGATTCTTAACTATGGAGATTTATCTTCACTTTTTATCATGGAAATTCTTAATTTGTAAATATTAGACTTTGTTACAATACCATGGCTTATCAATACCACATGCCAAAAAAATCATAACTCACTTCATATGACGCTTGTCCATATGAAATTTTGATGATGATGATTAACGTCCACTAAGACCAATATGGTCTATCAGAGCTTAAAAAAGTAAGAGATTAATTGAGACTCTTTAAATTTTATTTCTATGATCTAAAAGAAGGGAAAAAAGAGTTCCTAGTTCACTATAGTTTTGGTGGCTTAACAAGTAAAAAATGTTGGTAGTGTGAAAAATGTTTTGGAGATACGAACATATGTGAGTAAGAGCTGAGTAATCCAAGAGAAAGTGTTTTTCATCTTCAACCCTCTTATTATCGCAAAGGTGACAGACTCTTTCGTCCCAAGGTGTTTTAGGAATAGACCAAGGACTAGTTTCACTTCAAAGCTCATGATAATTAGTTTTTATCTTCGTAATGTTCATTTTCTTCTTGGCAGTCATCAAGACAAAACGATAATTCCGATTAGCAAGAATAGAGTTGATCACCTATATATAATACCTTAGTTTCATTTTTCCCTTTAGCGCCTTATCATCCCACAACTTAACCTCTTTTTTTGGAGGAAAATCCAAGCAAATCCACTCTAAGGGATCACAACCCACCAGTGAAACTAATTAGAGACTAACCTTGAGGGCGTAAAGGAGAATTGATCCTGTGACCTACCAGTGCCAAGGCGCTTTAACAACGGGGCCTCGACCAATTGAAATAACCCTCAAAACTTCCTACAACTTATCCTTCAATTTGGAAGTAATAGTATTGTTAATATTATCATTATTCTCCAAGATGCTCTCCTCCGTTATCCCCCATTGGTTGGGCCAAGACTAGGCATCGTTATGCCAACCTTGCTTGAGTCGGAGGTGGGGGTTTTGGCTAGAGTTATAAGTAATTTTAAGGAACCTCTTGGCTTCCACGTTGTAAAGCTTCTTCTTATACATCAGATACCTAAACATAATCATGCTTTCAATGGGGGAAAGGCTAGCTTCAATCAAGAGGATAAGGCACATCGTATTTCCTTTAATCATAACTACTTTAAAGATAAATTCCAACTATTGATTTGTGTATACTACTATAGATAATTTAAAATATTCCATGGAGATTAAATCTTTATCATTCATCTAATAATTATTGAGAATTAAATTAAAAATCTAAAACATTTTTCAAAATAAAACACTTATTAATATAAAAATATAAAACGTTAAAAGAAAGAATAGCTATAAAATTTATGAAAATGTAACGGACAAACAACATTAAAAATACATATTTGATTCAATTTATATATTACATTATTCATAGATGTAGATTCTATATTTGTTTAGGTCCCTTCCATATAAGAAATTATTTGTTTAAAAGAATAAAAATCGAAAACTTCTGATAAATTTTTATCGTGCGGGTGTTTTGATGTGGATAAATATAATATTTAAGAATATTATTATAATGTAATATGGTTTAAATGCGAGTTATATATATATATATATATATTTTTTTCAACCTTTCCGTAATAGTATTTTGATTAAAATAATAATATATTATATAATCATATTTAATTCTTATTCCAAAATCTTTTATCGAAGAGACGGCTCAGCTCTAATTATAATAATAAAAATTCATAAATTTTTTCAAGAAATTGCATCTCTCTTATAACGAGATCAATTACAATTATTTTTTAATTTTAATCAGTTTTAATATAAACTTGAACAATTCCACCTTGAACCAGACAAAAACCATCCCACCAAACCTCTCTTTAGCTCAAACAAGTTTCAATAATAAAAAATATATCACTCTAAACTCTTCTTTTGGATGAGTAAAAATTCCATGGTATATGATTGGTTGCACTTTGCCGCATTTATATTTTTTCCTTAAAATTTAGGATAATCTCTGAACATGAATAATAATCTGCAACGATTTATGTAAAATGGCTCTTCTAAATATAGTTTGTGTTTTACAAATATAAACATAAACATAAACATAAATATTTTCTGTGCTAAATCAAAAAACCTCCTAACCAGTTTTCTATCTAAAATAGAGAATGTATCATAATTCCAATATTATCATGGTAATATCTAAGCATGGAAAGAATTTTGCAAAGAACTTGAAATATTATATACACAAACTTAATAATTCAGAACAAAGAAAGCAACAAAATGGAAACTTAATAATTCAGAACAAAAAAAGCAACAAAATGGAACCTATAATGAGGATTTGCTAAACTATTTTCACCCTTATCAAATTTTTTTTGTTGTATTTGTAGCTGAATAGAACTGGATTTCCAAATTTTGAAGAATGTATGAGTAGCTCAATAGAACTGAATTTCCAAAATTTGGAATTCTTCCATTTATATGAGCAAATTTGGTAACTATAATTTAAACAATTTGTATTTCGCAAACATATATTGAGTCTTTCTAATAACATTTAGCTCCAACTTATTTTTGCTAAATCCTCTGCATCTAAATTCTTTATGGAAATAATTGTAAAACTAGTATAGATTTATCTTAAATACTGATCTAATATGAGTTGAGAGATCTATTTTTTTTTGTTTGAGTCAACATAACAAATTTCAACTTTAATAACTGACAAAGATACACATGATACTGGACTGGCCGGGAGAATGAGCCTCTCAGCTCAATGACTCCAGACTCAAAAATCATCTCCTGGCAATATGATTAGTCTGAAATATTAAAATTTAAAGAACCTACATCATGTGTATGAATACTGGGTTTGCAGATATTCTTAAATATTTTATACAAAACAGGTTTAAGAGATTCAAAATATTTTATACTAGAGTCGTTTATATACAAAACTAGTGTAGGAATTCCGAAATATTTTATGCCTGAGTAACCAGTTCGTATCCCAAAATATAACAGTGCAAATATAACCACGATTGCAATAAATTCGTTGCACTACTTTGTACATTAACAAAACTATAACTATGGTCCGGACAACTGCACCTCTGAAAATGCTCCCCCAAAACCAATTATGCTTCTTTCATACAAAATACGGCCGTAATAATTTAAGCCTGTACATCAACCAAAACTACCATAGTTCGGACAACTGCCCCTGAGAAAAAGATCCTCCAAAAACAATTCTTTGTTTTTTTCCATACAAAGATATGGCTTGTATGCCTGTAATGTCTTAAGCCTCTAGTATAACCATGGCCGATACGCTCTGAGCAGTAACTCCTATCAACATTATTTCTATACATGATACGTTCATGAACTCTCTTCAGCCCTGCACAATCAAGCATAAACTTAATTAAACTCTGACTAAACCCTAAATTCATGCAACTTAATCCTGTTCCGTCGCTTTCAGTCTAGGGATCATGTTCAGTGATAACGACAGCGACTTTTGCTTTTACTAGAATTCGCATGGTTGGCCACAATCTTCCTAATAAAACGTGCAGGGCGTATTCGACTGGATGCTTTGGCGGCCTTATCCACGGACACAAGGAAACTATATTGAGAAACCAGTTGAGTCAGTTTTTTGCATCCAAGATGCTTAACATCAAGAAGCTTCCCTGTAGATTGTTCAAATTTGCAAGGCAATTGGGACATGGGGAAACCCTTCCAGAATTCGCCCGCCATAAACATTTGATATATAAATGCACTGAAATCATCCTTCGAGGCTTTCTTGTTGGATGCAAATTTTGCATTCGGATTTGGATTGGACGCACCAGGTGAAGGTACGCGGCTTTTTTGCTTGTTCTGTTTAACTGGGAAAGCCAAATGACATCCTTGCTTGAGTTTTTGCAGTGTTGCAGCATCGTTGCATTCCTTTACAAGATCGATCATCTTTGAAAATCCCAAAAACTTTGCATCCAAAGGCTTTCCTAGTGCAATATCATATCCATTTGCGCATTTCTCGTTGTTTAAAACTTGACCCAGCCATGCTTTGAATTGCTGCAACGAACCTGAATTTGTGGAGTAAAGCTGGCACCATGGAAATGACATTGATGCACGGCTCGAACGAACAGGGGGAGGACGAGGAGCCACTCTCCATAACCCACCAGAAAGCCGCAGTAAATCTCTCAGCAGTCCTCCCATCTCGTCCTCACATACGCAGTATAGAGCAGAATGCAGTAGAATGTCGCCCCACTTGAATTAAGTAGGCCTCCGCTTGAATTGTTGTCCAAATGATAATGTGATGTCTTTTCACCTGTGATTCACGAGGCAGCAGCCTGAATTGTTGTCCAAAGGTAAATGTGCATACGGTATACAGATTTACTGTGAGCCATGATATCGGGAGTTGTTTTAAGCTCGATTTTGGAAGGTTTTTATGGTTTTGTTTTTTCAAATTTCTCTAAAATTTAGCAGTAATTTATTGAAATCATAAATTTGGTAAATAATCTCTGCGCAATCAAAATATTTCAAAGATTTTTCCAAGTGCCGAATTTAAATATACAATTTAACAACTAACATAAATAACACAAATCAAAATTTAATCTTAAAATTTTCCATAAATTCCAACACCTAAAAATCCAAAAAAATCATATTAAAAACAACTCCATGATATCCATGATATTGTGGTACATAGACTGTGTCGAAGTTATGAATGGTCACACCAGAGTATCATACAGTAGCATCCTAGGATTTCCTGTCACCTCACATTGGATTTCGATTTGGTAACTTGAAGTACCAGTGAATGTAAACCTTAAAGGCAATTTACAAAACGACGACATCAGAGTTATCATCATTAATGGTGAATTAAATCATTATTAAAAATGCACACAAGTAGCCATTTTGTAGTGAAACTCATCGGTATTTGGAAATATTCTTTAAAATGGTTGTATTTAACTTTTGAAAATGTAAATTATTATAATAATTATAAGTAATAATGTAAGTCTAAGTAAGTTTCAAATTTGTGAAAAATCTAGTAAGATTTAGATATTTTTTTTGGTAAATTGAGGTTAGGTGTTCCAAAAGTTTTTGATGGTGTTAATTTTTGGCAGAATATACCGTAATACAATTTTAAAACTAAGAACATGTCTTTGTTAAAAAAGCAATTGTCTATAATGCGACTTTTTGAAACCCTGTCCGGTGGGTTTTTCCGGTCAAAATCCGGCAGCAATTTATTGGAATCGCAAGTTTGATAGCTCGTTTCTGCACAATCAAAGCGTCCCAGGGGTTTTTCAAGGTGCTGAATCCAAATATGCAGTTAAAAAACCATTTTAACTGCAACAAATCAAGATTTAACCTCAATTTCTTCAAATTTCTTCTGCCAAAAGTCGCATTATAGACAACTCCGTTAAAAAATGGGTTATAATTGAAATTTTTGGATAAGCCTTACCAAAAAAGTGATATCATACACAAATATGGGGAAACTTGGTTATACATGGGTTTTGCAATAGTTTATAGGAATGTTTTTAATACAATAAAATACAAATCTTTTTCCTTTCTTTTTTGGAATTTGACTATATATAACTAGCAATTGCACCTAGAGGTGCAAAGAATACTAAATGATCGAAAAACCAAGAATATAAACACAAATATACATAGGAAAAATTTAAAGTGTCACCCGGGAAAAAAATAAAATACCTAAAATCAAATAAATCATTTGCCTCTCCCTTTTGAATTTATACCCCTATATATGTCCTGATTGAAATGGAGATATACATAAAAAAAAATTGGTTAAAATCCAATTTCAAATTTGCATCCCATTTCCCCTCTATCTAATTCTTAAATTTAATATCAAGATTCCTTCATTCTCAACTTCCCTTTTGGTTTTGATTTATTCAGTGTCCTCCTTGCTCCTCATTCGTTCCTATCCACAACCATCCGTTTCAATCCCAGGAGAAGAGGGCAAGATAGATAGAACCAAGAAAATGTCTCTAGTTCACAATAAAGGGCGAGACGAAGGCACTGGGAAAACAATGGTAAATCGACCACCATTTTCTCCTCCAACAACATTAGCGAGAATATGTCCATATATTATAAGAGTGTGATGCGGTGAGAACATTAAATTTACAAAATAGTTGAAAATATATACACATTATTTAACTTCATGGCTTAAAATTCAAAATTTCCAAATCAAAGTTTATAGAAAATTGATTAAAGATTTGTTCGTCATCCTTATCCCATTTTGTCATTAGATCATACATTATTACTACATGCATAATATATTTTCAGAAAATGTTAGATTTATGTTTCTTATTCATTAAAACAGTCTATCCAAATTTTTTATACTATCTTTTGTTTCTAATAAGATATGTTGTGATATTGTTTTTATTATAATAGTAACGTAGTTGTTGGTACTTGAATATGGAAATTACAGTGAATATGGAACTCTAGAGTTAGATTAAAAGTTTTTTATAATTTTTTATTTTATTTTTATTTATTTTTATTTTATTTTATTTTTATTTTTATATTTTTTTTAATTTGATCAAAGTTAATTAATTTTTATTTTTTAAATTGCAGTGTATTTTAAATAAATTATTTTTTATAATTTGAAAATCATTAAAAATCAATAAAAGAAAATTTTTGGTTTGTTGCAAATATTAAAATTGAATGGCAATTACTAAGCACATGAAGTAAAGTAAGATTCACATATTTTGATAACTTAAGGCTAAGGGTTTAGGGTTAATTTGTGAAGAGTTTCTAAAGCTTATTATTATAGAGTCATCTTAAACAATGATCTAGAAAGTGTCTCAAGAGATTAAATCTCTTGAGGTGCAAACCTATTTTAGAATGTAAAACTTAAAAAAAAGATTTGCACCTTGAAAATTTTGATCCTTCTAAGTTGTTAAGATGGACATTATCTTAATTGCATTTTTGAATGCATAAATTAATCAACACATTTGAAATCCATTTGAGCAATTGGATTATAGTCTACAGAGCTTAACCTTGCAACTTCAACAAAGTTGTGCTCAATTTGCCACAAAATTGACTAAAAATATATATATAGAAAAAAATCCCAAATCTCAAATAGTGAGAATACTCAAAATGTTTTAACCATAAGAATTCATTTTTTCAATTGCTTTATATAATATATATTTACATGGTTTTTCTTAACCCATATATAGTATATAAATAGTTTGCATTGAAATATTTTAGTGAACCCATAGATAGCATATAAATAGTGTACATTGGAATATTTTAGTGAATATAGACATTGAAATATTTTATATATAAACCACATTGTTTATGTTAAATATTTTTTTTAACATTAATATATTTTTAAACACATAAATATTACTTATTTTATATATCCAAATATTCATACATCTCCCTCTTACTGCTTTTATTAAGAAATAATTAAATATTTTTACTTTCAATTACTTTTACTTTTAAGCATCAAAAATATTTATTATGATTAACATATTATTTATTATGATTAACCTACTATTATATCTACTATTATATATATATATATATATATATTTATAATAAATTAAAATTAAATAAATTATGCATCTCCCTCTTACTGCTTTTATTAAGAAATATAATTAAATATTTTTATTTTCAATTACTTTTGTTCTTTAAACATTAAAATATTTTATTATGATTAACCTATTTTATATATATTGAATTAATAAACTTTATTTATGTAATCAGATATAATAAACAACATTTATTTTTGTGATTTTACTTTATAGTATTGCAAAACAAAAATACCCTCTTTCTTACCAAAAACACCTTTTTTTTATCACATTGTTCACATATGATTACATTGTTCACCCATAAAAGACTTGAACTTCAAACCTCAGGGGACTAACTTCCTAGCTTACACGATTTTCTTACCATAAACACTTGAAAACATGAAAATACACACTTTGATAAAGTGGGTAAAACAAAAGAATGTTTCTCTTCCATTCTACAATCAATGAAAAATATAAAGTGTTTTTTCATTAAATAATAGATGAATATTTATTTATTGGAATTGATGGTTGAAATTTCAAACATTAAATAAGAGTGATTTTTTAACACAAGTGAATTTTAAAACATGGTACCATTAACTTCGTAGACACTTTTCCTTCCTATGTACATCTTTGCATATGATTCCCTCCGATATTTACTTCACCTTCTTTTCATGATACAATAGAGCTTACTAATGGTGGAAATAGACTTTCAATTATTAAATACGAAGATAAACAATCAATGGGGTCAAATTTATACATAAATCAAGTTCGATTGAAAACATTGAATACTTTGTTCTTGATTCCAAATCCACTCAATTTTGATTGAAAATATGGAATACTCTGTTCTTGATTGTAAAGTCTCCCATCCCAGTTAATACCTCAAAAGAGCTTTGTAATGTAGATCAATCCAAAATTTGGAAAAAGCAAGAAACATGCATTTTGAAACAACATATTATGTAATACAATCAACTAGAAACCAAATAAACTGCATATTAAATGATCTCAAAGAATTATGTACATGTTTTTACAACTAAATACATATAGGAAACAGTTGAATTAGTTCCGGGGAGTTCTTGGATTCCAATAACTACCCAGACTGGCCCAAGGTTAATCCCAAGGATTAGTTATCTAACAATCCCCCCTTAATCAGAAGGGATATACCAAAGTCCAAGGACGAGAGCTCAAAATGCAGAAATGCATCTCAGCCAAGAGCTGAATGTCTCTCTATCAACTCTAGAACCTTCATAGCGGTTCTCAGAATAACAAAAAGTGTGGTTTTAAGGTTACCAAAAACTCTGGAACTATCATAGCAGTTCCTCGAACAATTCCAAACATGGAAGTGCTCAATCAACTCAATCAACTCAAATCTGACTCAGGTTCGCTTGACATCTCGAACTCGAACCTGTAGAAAACCATCCAATCAACTTAATCAACTCAAATTTGACTCAGGCTCGCTTGACATCTCGAACTCGAACATGTAGCAGACCATCAACCATTCCCCCCTTGTCGGATACAAGGTGAGAAGTAATCTTCATTGCTGCAAGGTTGCTCATCACTCTGGAACATTTTTTTCGATATGCCTTGTAAATCTTCTTGGTTGTTTTGGTCCAATCCCAAGAAGCAATCCATCCGAAATTTACCTTCTCTCTTGCAGTAGAACATCTATTTGTATGATGATTTCGCTTTTCGCAATGTTCACACGGGTGAATATCAAAACACCGATCTTTCACATGTCCAACCCTGTTACATTGTTGGCAGCTATAAACTTGTTCTAGAATGACACTGTCCAGAAATCCAGCCCTTCAGAATTGTATCGGTTTAGCAAAATATGGTATGTGAAAAGATACATCCAGAATATCCTCTTTGTAACCCAAACTAGTTCTGTGTTTATTGTGTCTAATCTCTTCCCATGGCCTTATGAAAGTTTTGCAAATATCAGGCTTCTCATAAGAACTTTCAGTTGCATTTCCTTTTGTAGATTTTCGCAAAGGTTGCTGAAGTGGTTGTAAAACAGGCTCTTCAAAAGCAATTTCTGGTCTTACAGAAACATTACTTTGATTATTTTCTGAATGATGATCGGGCTCAAACACACTATTATTCGGAACAAGAACGAGTTCAAAATTCTTCTTTTGTAGTTCTTCTCGCTGAAACTGGGTTTCTAGTTCCAACAATTCAATTTTGTTTTTCGCATTTTGCAAATATCACTGGATGTTAGAGAGCGTGTCCTTGCTGACTTGGACACTGTTATGCATAGAAGATGACATTAAATTGTTTAATAACTGTAGTAAATCATCGAGTTTCGCCATGTTTTTTAGCAATCAACTTTAAAAATGGGTGTCGACTACCACCGAAAATGCACCCAATACAAACAAATTTTTGATAATTGGGTGTCGGGTTCAACCGATCATGCACCCATTACAACATAAATTTAACTTTGAATCTTCAATTCAGACTTTGACTTTTCAACTTTAACAAAAAATCTTCTAAAAATATCTACTTCGACTTTGACTTTACAACTTTAACAAATTTTGTGATAAAATGCAAAAAAATTCTAAAATTATCTTGTCAAAGATTTGAACCTATGACCTTCAATCCACCAAATAACTATGTAAATTTTACCAACCACTATGCCTTTGATTTTCTTGTTTTTATAATCATAAGTTAACCAAATTAAAATTTAAAAGGCAATAATAAAAAATGATGTTGACTTCTTATCGCTTTCCTTGGAATCGGTCTCCTAAAATTGTTGCAACCTTCTTGTACATTGTTGCATGTAAACTGCCCTTGATTGGAAATCCCGTCGAAGTTTCATAACTGTAGTTAGGGTTTCAGTACAGTTGAGTGATGAAGTAATCTTGCCCCCAATTATGATTTTTCAATTACCTGTCCTCCTTTACTCACATATCCAAAATATCCATATATCCCAAATATTCTGCAATTCCTTTCAAATTCAAAATATATGCAACATTTCTAAAAAGATATAAATTTGTTTCTCCTCTTCTTTTAACAAAGTTGGCTTTGTGGTTTAGTGGTAAGTTTCAAAAATAGCCTAGCAAAAATATAGGTTCAAATTTTATTAGCCACCAAAAATAAATTTTATTTTACCAATGGCCAAACACTCTTCATTCAAACTTCAGCCACCAATTAAAATTTCAGCCACCAAAATATATATACTTCACTAAAAAAATTGTATTCTTCAGAAATCTTTCTGTAAAAAAACTTGTATCATTCAAACTTTGTATCCTTTTCAATAATTTGTTTTTTTCTATTCTTTAGAAATCTTTCTGTAAAAACTTGTATCATTTTCAGTAGAATATTCAGCCACCAAAATAATATACTTCAAAAAAAAATTGTATTCTTCAGATTTATTTATTTATTTTTTCTTCTTCTTGAGAAATCTTTGTGTAAAAAACTTGTAAAACTTTGTATCCTTTAGAGTAAATATATCTTATTATCCTTCATAAATTTTACTGTCATTAAACTTATGTTTACTGTGGTAAATGAAAATACTGTGATTAAACTCCTGTTTACTGCAACAAATGTAATTACTAAAAAAATATGCCACTCAATTTCTCCAATTGTCTTTCATTATGACTGAAAGATATGAAACTTACAAAGAGTCAATAGTTTGGACATCCCATTGCATTGCTCCATTGGATTAAATTTCCACTGCACTTTATCTTCACAGTCTTCACGCTCCATGTCTCTTTTACACCATAGACTTCAAATACATGGAGTTTAGGAACAAATCAACCAGGCCTCTGATACCACTGTAAGACAATCAACCGGAAACCAAATAAAATGTATATTAAATGATCTCAAAGAATTATGTACATGTTTGTACATATAAATACATATAGGAAACAGTTGAATTAGTTCCCTTGAGTTCTTGAACTCCAATAACTACCCAAACTGATCCAAGGTTAATCCCGAGGATTAGTTATCTAACATATTTTTCTTACAAAAGAATCGAACAGTTCCCAAGGAAGTACAATATGAAATACAACTGGACATGTATAAACCAAAGGCTAAATAGAAAATGCTATCACCCCAATTTTGGTTCTTAAACCCCAACAAAATGAAAGTTTCGATTGTCGGTATCAGTTTGTTGCAGGAACTAAGTAGGAGAATGGAAGGATTTGTGACAGCAACGAGGATGTCGACATATGAAATAATTCCCTCCAGACATTCATATTATTCTTCCTCATTCTCGTCTTTCTTATGGTCAGTCACCCAAATATGCGTGGCATGATGGGCCAACATAAGTGTCATCACAGTAGCCTGCGGGTCAATGACGCGTGTCAACCCCTGTGTGATCGACAACTTGTGCCTTTCTAAGATGGACCACCATTTTCAAAATAGATATTAATGAAATACTGATATTTCTTTGAGAAACTTCTTGTTGGGCCCCTCTGTTTCTTTGGGTCCAAGCCCTCTTCCTTCACCGATGTCAGCGGTAGCGCGACTTGGCGTACTGAATTGGATTTCTTGATCTACTCACAGGACCTTACCAGGGTTAAAGTATCGAGTGACACTATGCCTTTGACCCCATGATGAATTCTCTGACTCTTAGGTTCGCCAGGGCCCATTCAATGTAATCAAATATTCAGTGGAGGCACAACCCAACAAAACCCGCCCAACACTAGAAAGGGGTTCCTAAAAGAGACCTCTTCACTTGCATCCCGCAGTGCCTCACGATGCCACAATATCTCCGGAAGAACCAATGCCTAGGAGGACCCCTCCAACAAGCCCACCATAGCAAAATACAAACAACCGGTTAAGGAAAGGCCCTCCAGTGTGAAATCAAGTAGAGCCACAAAAGAAACAACGAAGAAGTCCGTTGAAGAAAAAGAAACCAACCACATGTCAAACTTGGATAGGTGCGAGGAGGATGAAATTTAAATTCGTTGTTGTGAACAATGTTTGCATAGCGAAAGCCCGTAGAGAGAACACTTTTGGCGTAATTATTGGTGACATTGTGATAAATCGCTTTTTACCAATATAGATTCACCTTAATCAAGAACCTACCAAGTTTGGATAGTATCAAATTTCTCAATATGTAAACCCTTCTTAAAGTGGAAAACTTGAAAAAAGATTTGCACCTCATCTTTGAGTTTGATAAACTCATCATGCACACACACAATGTGTAATTTTTTGTTATTTAAATTTCATTTTTGAATGCATAAATGCCTTGAAAATCCCCTTCAACACTTGTGTATACTACACAATTTAACTTGCAATTCCAACAAACCTTTACTAAGCTTTAGTCAAAATTGACTAAAAAATATACTTGAAAATGAACAAAATGTAAAATAACAAGACTACTTTAAATGTCCTATAATGTTTTAACCATAAGAATTTATTTTATTGCTTTATATAATATATACATATATGAATAGTTCACATTGAAATATTTTACTTAACATAGGCATTAAAATATTTTATTTATGATTCACATTGTTTATATTTCTACACAACTCAACTTGCAATTCCAACAAACCTTTACTAAATTTCGGTCAAAACTGACTAAAAGTATATACCTGAAAATGATAAGTGTAAAATATAAAATAATAAGATTACTTTAAATGTTTAACAATAAGATATTTTTTTATTACTTTATATAATATATACATAAAAATGAAATATTTTACTTAACATGGACATTAAAATATTTATTTATAAATCATATTGTTTATATTCAATGTTTTTTTTTTATTATTAATATATTTTTTAAATACATGCCAATATTAGTTAACTTTTTGAACTAATATTTATTTATGATATACATTGATTTGTTTTAAATCAATATTTTTAAATGTCATATATCAAGTTTCTATTAAGAATTGAATGAATTACACATCTCCCTCTTATTAGAAACTAACTAAACTTTCTTACTTTTAGTTCTTCTTTCTTGGCATTGAAATATTTTATTTTGGTCATAAAGCTCACATTGAAATATATTCATTAATGTGGATATTAAAATAGTTTGTTTAAGTCATATATTGAAATATATATCTTTTTAAATTAGGTTACTTGATTGCTACGATGAAAGTGGAAATTGGTAACCACATCTCCTTCATATTGGTTGTAATAATAGCACAATGAGAGTGAGATTAATGTTTTATAATGCTTTTAATTAAAACTAATATTCATTTCTATATTTATTATAACCAACATTGTTTTTCTTATTTACATTATATTTTATTCTATTTTTATTTTAAAGGAGACACATAATCTCCATGTTGACCACAAACGTAATCACACATCACCTTCATACTGGACTCTGGAATACACCTCTTGGTGCAAAAATGTGTTTTAGACTGCATAAATGGATTTGGAACCCTGATAAACCCTTAAAGCACCTAGATTGTGCATATCATAACTCAAACATGTAATTTTTACGAGTATATACTGGATTTTAGACAAAATTCATCTGAATAATACCAAAAAAATCTAAAATGTAGAATAGTTAGACGACAACATATTAACTATGAATGACAACATATTAACTATGAAACTCTCGATTGTGCCAATGTTAGATTATGTGTGGTTTAATCCACATCATGTATTAGGTTCAATTCTCATAGAGAGGAATTGGCATTATTGGAGGTTTTAACCCCGTACAGAAATTACCTGCATATGAATTCTAAAACATAGAAAATAAACAATGCGAGAGAATAACACATAAAAAACATATACACAGAGATTTTCCCCTAGATCCAAAAACCGGGACTAACAGATTGATTTTTTATTATGTTCCTTTCAATGTTACAATACATATTTATACATGTCGAAGCATCCAATACCATGGACCAAAAACCATTGTGTCCAAAACCATGAACCGAAAACCATCGCGTCCAAAACCATGTGCGAAAACCATGCACACAACCCAACATTCTCTCACTTGTTGTTTTCTTTCCACAAGGGGCCATAGGAGAGCTTAGTCATTTATCGAGGCCTGAAACGCCCATTGTTTCTCTACACCAAGAGAACTTCTCAGAGCTCACAGATTTTGTCAATGCATCTGCAGTATTCTTCAAAGTGTCCACCTTTACCAGCAACACATTTTTTTCTTCTGTCATATCCCTCACAAAGTGATACTGAACATCAATGTGCTTTGTCTTTGAATGATAAGCATGGTTCATTGCCAAGAAAATTGCACTTTGGCTGTCACAGTCTATCCTTATAGCTCCCTGTACTAACCCCATACTTAAACACAATCTCTGCAACCAAACTGCTTCCTTGCTTGCGTGAGTGGCTGCCATGTATTCTACCTCTGTAGTTGATAATGCCACTATAGATTGTTTCTTACTCATCCAATTGAATTCACCTCCAAATAGGTTAAACACATACCCACTTGTAGATCTTCTCTAATCTAGATCTCCAGCCCAGTCTGCATCAACAACGCTATGGATATCCAAAACTATGTCCAATCCTAGTCTTCCTTCGTAGCACAAACCATAATCACTAGTGCCACACAAGTACCTGAAATCTCACTTCACTACTGTCCAGTGCTCTTTCCCTGGTTTTGACATAAACCTTCTCAATACTCCCACTGCATGTTCAATGTTTGGTCTAATACAGACCATTGCATACATCAGGCTACCGACTGCACTTGCATATGGAACACGGGACATGTCCTCTTCCTCTTCTTGTGTCTTGGGACACTGTTCAGCAGATAACTTTACACCTAAAGAAATAGGAACCTTCACCAGTTTACTATCCTGCATATTAAACCTCTGCAGTATTGTCTCGACATACCTCCTCTGGTTTAACTAGAGCTTCCTCCTTGCTCGATCTCTTTTAATTTCCATGCCCAAAATATAGTTTGCATCACCAATATCTTTCATGTCGAATTTAGAGGAAAATTGGGTCTTCAAATCCTGGATAATTTCTTTGTCATTTCCAACCAGCAACATATCATCCACATACAAGACTAGATAAATAACACGGTCACCAATTAATTTAAAATACACAC